>OY744609.1:39579399-39754399 GCA_963556255.1 Allolobophora icterica | reverse complement strand
GATCAGTCAATAACTCAGTGTGTAATTTACTGGAAATGCTGGCAATGAATGATCAAACTATATTTGCTGGAATACCAGGCCGGCTTTGGTGGAAATGTCCTTAGTCATTTAACTTGTGAGTCTCTTAATTGCTGGCCTGTCATTATAAAAGATTGAATGAACCTATATGTCAGTTACACTCCAATAATTTTAGTTAACTCACCTGCTCAATCATCCATTCATGAATGAACCAAATGAGTTGTTAAATGAACCATGAGTTAATGCACAAACATTCAATCAATCGATTTCAGAATTTGATCAATCATTGAGGTAAACAGTTTCTAGCAGAAAAACTCATTCATCGCTGCTAGGTTATCTGGTCATCTGTGACAAGAACAGATCAACCTTTCCTGACCCTTATTTCTACAATAGCTGAAAATCATCCAGTTCACTTGGGTGATGGGCCTCAAGTGCCAATAACCAGAGTTTTACTCAAGCCATGTCTGTCTGTCTCTCTGTCTGTCTGTCTGTCTATCAGACAGGCAGACAGAAAGACAGAAGACTAAGTGGAAAATCGATGGATGTGCCCATAAAATGACAACTAGGAGGCAAGTAGGTGTCTTCAAAATTATTGAAGACTAATTGAAATATAACTGCCTGCCTAAATATCTGTCTCTACTTGTTTTCCTGGCTGCTGACCATGCCTACCTGTGTGCCTGTGTCTTCCAATGTACTGCCTTTTTCTTCTTGTCTGCCTGCTTGCTACATTCCTGCCGTTGCTTTTCTGCCCACCAGTTTGCTCGCCTGCTTTTCTTCCTTCCTATGTCTGCATGCCTGCCTGCTGATCTGTTCATCTCTGTTTGTCTCTGTATATAAATGTTTCCCTGTCAGGCTGTATTAGGAGAATGCAAACTGTGTGACCAGCATGGCTCTGTTTCTAATCAACACAGATTGTTGTCTCTGACCATCCAAACTCCTTAATTATTCCATTAAACCTTGATTTCTTATCCACAACAGGCTACTCTGTGTCTTATGGATATTGACCTGATTGTGGCTTAGTTTTATTGCCTTGTGCACAAGACACCAGCATGATAGAAGTTACTAATTACAGTTACAAGGTCCTAGAGCCTCTGTCACTTAGAATAATTGCATTGGGAAGAAGCTGGGCAAGTGTCTGGAGTAATCCACGATGCATCTGTTTGCTATTATAAATTCAGACGCCTCAGATGGCTGTGCAATTTAATTCATGTACATAATCCACTGATCCTTCATTTAACCCAGTGCCCTCAAGCTTAGCTTAGAGTTACTGGTGCCTCTATCTCACATAAGAGACAAGCTAAAGAGGTCTTAGGGATGGCACAGAGTAAAAAAACGTTGCTTCTGTTCTCCCATAACTACATAGTCATGCCTTTCTAGCTGGTCACAGCTTGTGTCTGAGGTTCAAATCTGCTTAAGAATGATGATTCAGGTCCATGCACATTGTCTGCCTTCAGTCTCACTGTCCAAATGAATGTCAACTTAAGTGTCACTATTGATTGGTGCATCATGTTTTATGGCAGTGGTGTCATAGGTGCCACGGGAATCCCAGAAGTCATTAGATTAGCGCCTTCAAAGTCATGCAGCCCCAACACTGAGTTGACCAGCCTTTAGTTTGCACATATCACATGTGCAATCTGAAGACTGGACAACTGACTGGCTGCACTTTAGCCAGGACGTTCTTCGGCTCATCAAGGATATCCATGACAAATGTGCTGTTCAGTTACTGTCAACCCAATCCTTCCGTTGACAATCCTTCTTGCTAAATCCTTGTTCTCTTCGTACTTAACGCCTATTTAACGTTCACCTTTTGAACACTAATTCTACGTATAAGTATAACCTGAATTAATCAGCAACACAGTTTAATATCTTTTCAGTTTAATAAGAAACAAACAGACAGAACTCAATTCGATTACAACTCAACTAGTCAGCCACACTACTACTGCGAACACACTCGAATTCAAACTTCTCTAGTCAGCATAATTCTTCGCGCCTCTTGACACACCTGTCTTCTGTGTGCCTTAGCGAACTCTAATAATATACATATAGCGCGCCGCTGCCGAGATTGGCCGGCCGCGCGTGTCACTAAGACTATACGTTATACATCTATCATATATACATATACACGTGAAACTAAAGTAAGCGCACTAAATATATACGCTAATATCTCGCACTGCAAGACTGTACACAAAACTCAGTTCACATTACCTCCTTCCTTTTTCTGGAATTGAGCAAATTAAATTTCAAAATTTGCGAAATTACCAAAATACATGAAACAAATATATATATAACTAATCAATCAAACAGTCTTACGATTACTTATAATCTTGACAAACAATCAGCAATAACATTCAATCTGCCCTTCTTGTACTTCACCTCAACATCAAAAGTTTGTAAGGCTAACGCCCAACGCACAAGTTTAGCAGACTTAGACATTGACTCAGTCAAATATGTAAGAGGATTGTGATCAGTAAAAATGAAAATTTTTGATCCAATTATAATTTCTTTTAACTTGTTTAGAGCCCAAACAATAGCATAGGCTTCCTTTTCCACAGTAGCCCATCTCTTCTGGGTATCAGTTAATTTCTGACTGATAAATGACACAGGGCGTTCTATTCCCTTGTCGTCCATCTGTGTTAAAACAGCACCGACTGCAAAGTCACTACTATCGCAGTACAAATTGAATGGTTTTCCCACTTCAAAAACATATAACACTACTTTGGATCGCACAGCCTCTTTAAGTAAATCAAATGCTTGCTGATGTTCAACAGTCCAATCAATCTTATCAGAAACACGTTTACTAGTTAAATCAGATAAAGGTTTCACAATCTGTGCAAAGTCCTTAATAAACTGTCTGTAATAATTAAAAAATCCAAGCAGTTGCTTAACTTGCTTCTTAGTTTCTGGGATCTTCAAATTAGTCAAACTTTCAATTCTGTCTGGATTCATCTTTATCTTACCAGACCCAACCACATGACCGATAAACCTTACCTCACTCTTACCAAATATGCATTTTTTCAAATTCAAAGTAACGTTATGCAATCTCATTTGCATCAAAAATGCATCTAGATGCTGCAAGTGAACTTTCCAACTGTCAGAATGCACAGCAATGTCATCAACATACGGTTCTGCAAAGTCGCTTATAGGCTGTAAAACTAAATTTATCGCTTTAACAAAAGTTCGTCCAGAATTTATCATTCCAAAAGGAACACGAGTAAATTCATACAGTCCATTATGTGTTACAAAAGCTGTCTTCCATTGATCAGATTGTTTTACAGGACAAGTCCAATAAGCACTTCGACAGTCCAAAATAGAAATCACATTAGACTTTCCAACTTTGTTCAAAACGTCTCTGACAATCGGCATCGGATATTTACAATCCACTGTGAATGAGTTAATGTATCTGTAGTCACAGGCAAGTCTTAAAGATCCGTCTTTCTTTTTAACAATAACCAAAGGGCTTGCCATTCTGCTCGATGATGGTTTAATAATGTTTGTTTTTAACATTTCTTTGATCTGACGTTCCACTTCTGCTCGATAAATCAAAGGAATTCGATATGCTGCAAATTCCTTTCCACGAAATCCTGGTTTTAGTTCAATTTCATGTTCAACCAATGTACATAATCCGGGTTTTTCTGAAAATCTGTCACAGTATTTGTTCAAGACGTTCAACAACTGTTCTTGTTGAGTTACTGTCAAATGGCTAATTTGTTCAGGATCGAGGTTAAGTGAATTCTTGTCATCTTGAACCTCATTCCTCATTGGTAATTCAACCACTGAACCAAAATCTTCATCTTCTTCAACAATTAGACCACAACTTAATGCTCGAGTAACATATTTTCTGATCTTGTTGGCGTGAATTATTTTTCGACCATTTTCACCCATATCGACTAAATAAGAGTACTTTGATCTTCGATGTATGATCGTACATGGACCATGCCATCGAGAAATAAGTTTGTTTGTTGACGTTGGATACAAACTATGACTTTCTCACCAGCTTCAAATTCTTTGTGCTTTGCTCTCTTGTTATACTGATTCGTGTATTGTAATTGCTTTTCTCGAGAGTAAGATTCTGCAAACAATAATGCTTTCTCCATATTTTCTTTGAGTTCTTTCAAATACTTTTCTGGCTTAACTCCAACATGAGGTGGTAAGTTTATTTCTCTAGTCCAACTCTCTTTTAATATTGCCAATGGTCCTCTCGGAATTTTCCCATAGACAAGCATATATGGTGATACTCCAGTAGTTGCATTCGGCACTTCTCGTAATGCCCACACTGTGAAAGGAATTATCTTGTGCCATTTCCTCGGGTTGTCTATTATCACATGATGGATCATCTTTTTAAATGTCTGATTCCATCTTTCTACTAATCCAGCAGCCTCTGGGTGTCCTGGTGTGTCGAATCGTGGACTACAGCCCATTAAATCGAGAAATTCTCTTGTCAAACTGGCTGTGAAGTTCGTTCCTTGATCACTGGTGATCACGGACGGTACACCAACGTTCATGAACAGTTCCATCAACGCTTCACACACAGCCTTTGCTGTCAGCGATTTCAATAAAAAGATTGTAGGCCATCTGGTGCACGAGTCCACAATGCATAAACAATACTTGTGACCTGCAGCAGATACTGGATCGATCGGGCCAACGAGGTCCATCGTCATTCTCTTGAAGGCGACCTCTTCTCTTGAGACTGGAGTGATAGGCACTCTATCCATCACCAGACTCCTTGCCTTTAATTGACACTTCTCACAAGACTTACAAAATTTCACAATGTCTCTTCTCATCTTTGGCCATACAAAAGACAACTTTATTCGTTCTCTTGTTTTCTCTTCTCCTAGATGTCCTCCAAATACCGATTCATGCGCCAATTCCATCACTTTAATTCGTCTCTCTTTTGGTAACACTAGTTGATATATCGTCTGGTCTAATATCTGATATTTCTTATGCAATAAACCGTTGATCACACAGAATTCAGATTCTTTCTCTTGTGCTAACTTCCACCACGGCTTCAACGATTCATCCTTTCTCTGTTGCTCTTCGAACTTCTTCGAATCGGCAATCTGCACCTTTTGTTCTTCATCCATCTCTTCATCTCTATACAAGTCTCCTATCCCCACATCACATTCATTGTCTTCTTCAGTTTCATTTAATGTGCCATTCTCGCATGCAGCCATCTCTTGCTCGTTCATCTCTGCTATTACACCATCTCGCGATAAGCTTCGTTGCTCATTACTTTCGTTTTCCTCATCACTTGAACTTTCAGTTTCACTCTTCTCATCAACATCTACCATTTCCTGTTTCCGACTCTGCGCTCTCGTCATTACATTTGCTCGTACACTCACATCTCCTTGTATCGTTTTAACTTTCATCTGTGGTACGGCTTTTAATTCGGCAATTATCTCTGGATGCAACAAGAATCTTTCTGTACTGCCCATCTTTGCAATACTAGCACACATCAAGGTGACATAAGGTGTAAGTGAACACTGGATTTTACGCGGAAATCCCTCTTCTTCCACGTCACTACCACACAATCTAACATCGACTTTCACTAACTTCGCAGGAATGGCATCTCCTGCCACACATTGCAAATTCACTTTTCCAATTTGTTCCACCTTCATGCCTTCCAGTAATTCTTCACTAATCACCGGAATCTCTGCTCCCGAGTCGCTCAGTGCTTTGACTTTCACTGGCTCTTTACCGTCTACTGCACGAATTTCAACCTCGACATATTGCAAGAACGATTTCTTCAATATTCGACTGTCATCTTTTCCTATGACTTCTCTCTGAATTTCAGCATCCAATAGAATTTCTTTTTGAATACCACATTTCATTACTGACTTTACTTCAGTTTCTTGGTTTTCTTGACCCGTGGTTTGATTGTCTGTATCACTAACCACTTGAATCAAATTCACCCTTGTGTGTTCTTGATTTCTGCTAGAACTAGCTGCTGCCACTGGAACTGGACAAAATTTAACCAAATGTTTATCTGAACCACAGTTGTGACAACGCTTCACAACTGTATGGTATGGTTGTGAAATACCTCGTTGTTCATTTCCTTCATATCTCTTATACTGCGTAAACGATGTGTTGCCTTCCCTCTTGGCAAACGGCGCTGACGATTTGTTAAATCCCTGACGACCAAACGTCACTTCTCTGGTCTCATTGGGTACAGGGACACTAGCCTTGACTTCTTTACCTTTGAACTGACTCCCTGTTTCTGGATTACTTTTCCACTTTTCACTCTGGCTTTGGTTTACGGAACGTTGAGAAGGATAACTGTTTATATTTGGGATCGCAAACCCAATTCGATTGTTTACATGAATGTCTGCTAGGTCTGCCACTGCACTAGCTTGGAGACAGTCAGTTCCTTCCTTCGACAATACAAACTGTAGTGGACCTGGCGGTAAACATTCTTTCAGCTTATCCGCTACCAGCAAATCAAAGAGCGTATCATACTCTTTGTTCACGTTTCGACTTCTCACGTAATAGTTTAGTAAGTTCTTCAGTCTTGCCGTAAACATCGTATAAGTCTCTTCTGTCGTCTTCTTAGCATCCACAAATCTGGCTCTGTATTCTCTCGAAGTCAATTTAAATTCTTTTAATAAGTGCTGCTTGACTCTATCATAATTGTCTAGATCATCGAATGACAATCTATTTAGAACGGTTCGAGCTTTCGGCGTCATCAATGGTAGTAATAATTTCACCCAAAACGGCTTTTCCACAGCAAAACTACGAAATGCGTTCTCGACTGTTTCAAAATATAATGGTACCTCCATCATATCAGTTGGCATTTGAGGCAATACATGCTTCATTGCATCACCTATTTTCTTAATTTTTGACACCAAAGTTTCACTTTCTTGCTGCTTCCTTCTTTCTGCTTCCCGTTCTTCTCTCATTTGCGTTTCTTTCAATGTCAATTTTGATTTCTCCAGTTTCAGACGTTCCTGTCTTTCTGCCTCTGCCTTTTCCAAACTTTCTTTCTGAAATTTGAGTTCTTCTTGTCTGATCTGTTCTGCACGTTCCAACTCTAACGTTCGCGCTTTTTCTTTTTCTTCTTCACGCATTCTCTTTGCTTCAATCTGTTGCTGACGAACCTCTTCATCACTTTTTCTAGCTCTTTCAAATTCAATCATCTGCTCCAATCTTCTTCTTTCAGCATCTTCCCTATCTCTTTTCAACTGTTCTAACTGAATCTCAAACTGATTCTTTTGCAATTCAAGTTCTGCCTTACGCACTTGTTCTGCTTTATCTTCTCTCTCTCTTTGCAGACGCAATTCCTCTTGCCTTGCAAGTTCCGCTTTCTCTTCTTTCTCTCTCTGCAAGCGCAATTCTTCTTGCCTTGCAAGTTCCGCTTTTTCTTCTTTCTCTCTCTTCAGGCGCAATTCTTCTTGCCTTGCAAGTTCCGCTTTCTCTTCTTTCTCTCTCTGCAAGCGCAATTCTTCTTGCCTTGCCAGTTCCGCTTTCTCTTCTTTCTCTCTCTGCAGACGTTCTGCTTTCTCTTCTTTCTCTCTCTGCAAGCGCAATTCGTCTTGTCTTACACGTTCTGCTTCTTGTCTCAGCTCTTTCTCTTCTTGTCTCCGTTTCTCCTCTCTATCTTCTTTCATCATCATCCACTGTATTAACATTTCCATAGACATAGGCGCAGGAGGTTTTTCAATAGCCTTTTCTACGGCACCGCCAACGGCACCTTCTTCGACTTCTTCTTTAACCCACACATCAGCGAGTTCCTGTATCATGTCACCACGTGACATACCTTCTAATTGTTCTTCTTTAAAACCGGCTTTCAACAAACGCTGTTTTAGCCTTTCCGTAGACATCTTCTTAATATCTGCTTGTCTTTCAGCACTTAGTTTCTCCATCTTACTTGTTTACTTTGGTGATTTCTCTTTTCAAAGAAGTCACGGTTTTTCTTGTTGTGTGAATCGATAAACAAACGGGATTTCTTTTATATTTGTTCGTGGAAAACAACGAAATTTTTATACCGTTTCTCGTGTTCCACCGTCGTTGATATCGTAGACACGTCACACAGCAACAACGCGTAAATTCTTTTATCACCGTCGTAGATTCTTCTATCCGCCGAAGGAGGTGATAACGTGAATTTTTATCCACTGTGAATTTTTATCCACACCGTAGCTGCCACCAATAATGTCAACCCAATCCTTCCGTTGACAATCCTTCTTGCTAAATCCTTGTTCTCTTCGTACTTAACGCCTATTTAACGTTCACCTTTTGAACACTAATTCTACGTATAAGTATAACCTGAATTAATCAGCAACACAGTTTAATATCTTTTCAGTTTAATAAGAAACAAACAGACAGAACTCAATTCGATTACAACTCAACTAGTCAGCCACACTACTACTGCGAACACACTCGAATTCAAACTTCTCTAGTCAGCATAATTCTTCGCGCCTCTTGACACACCTGTCTTCTGTGTGCCTTAGCGAACTCTAATAATATACATATAGCGCGCCGCTGCCGAGATTGGCCGGCCGCGCGTGTCACTAAGACTATACGTTATACATCTATCATATATACATATACACGTGAAACTAAAGTAAGCGCACTAAATATATACGCTAATATCTCGCACTGCAAGACTGTACACAAAACTCAGTTCACAGTTACCGTGAAAGTATTGTATTGCTGAAAATTAGTTGAACTGTCTGAATTTATATTCATTTTATGTATGTTCTTGCTTTGCATGTGCATATGCCTGTCTTTGTGTACAGTTATCTGAACATGTTTTATGTGCATGAGGACGTGTGTGTGTGTGTGTGAGTGCGTGTGTGTGCGATCCATCATTTAGAGGCCATTTGTTGAATAGACATAAACACTGTAGTGTGGGACTTGATGTCTTCGGTTTAATGTTCCTTGCAGAGTTATTTGCTTCTTCTAATAGGCTGATAAATGACAGCATTATGAAGCGGTATAAAAGTCAATCTCTGATGGCATCATCGCATGGCAGAATTATCAGAGTATTGTGGCAAGCATTCAAATTGGGTTTGACATGTATTGAACACCAATAACAATCAAGTTACAGTCACACGAAGAAAAATATTAGTAGGTATCCAAAGGTTAGACCAAAAGGACATGTCCCACTAATTTCTTACAACAGATCTCATGACAGCATCTTCAGCACTTACAGTGTTACACGTTTCATCAGTTTTTCAACTTAGTAAAAGTCTTCATATGGAGTATTGTAAGGTCGTCTACTGGTTTGTATTTTCATTATATGATATGTTATGTATTCTGTATGGTGAATCTTGACTGAAATGACTGAAACACAGATATGAAACTGAGTTGAATGATGCTGCTCAGAAAAGCAAATTTAATTTGACTTACTAGGATATTAAATCCTTTGAGCATTCACTAGGCGTTTGTAGCAGATTTGGGGAAATTAATGGTCTGATCATTAAGTTCATTCAGGGATACTAAGGGGAAAATAGCCATTGTAATTCAATAAACAAATACATGTGACAAAAGTTTGTGCCTTCTCGTGCTGCCTATAGGCCTACACTTCCATTTATCATAATGACACTGACCGAGCTGGTAACCTATACCTTTAAGAGGTTATGCTTGTGTGCTTGTTTGATGCAAATAAAGGCTACTTACTTGCTTTTCACAAAATAAGCTATAAGTAGGAACATGCAAACATGTCTATTATGTGCACTGTTTGTTGCATTTGGATGATTGTACATTGTGCAATTCTGAATTTGGCAGTTTCTTTAATTACCTTTGTTGTGTCTGCTAGGTCTTGTGATCATAAAACCTGAGGATTTAATATCCTAGTAGTTCAATAACTTGTAATTCCTACACTAATCCATCTGATCCTCTGCCTTCCAAGCTTTCTCGTCTTAAACAAAACCCACTGTAACAGCTGCTCTGCCTCTCTCTGGTCTCTCTGGCAACTGGACTCAGACCTCCAATGGACATTGATCTCTGGACAACCCCTCAGATATGACACAGCACTCGTGAATAAGCTGGTGCTTTGTGCTTAGCTTTAAAGTGGCGCTTTAGAAAATTTGAGATTGCTATTATGATCCCCCCATTATAGGATTAAGTACTGACAATGGGTAGTCAAGTTTGATTTAATTATATTATTGAAATTAAATTTTTTATTGCTGATTTGTTATTGCTGTGAATCTAGGTCAGCAATGCGAGCAGTCGTCTGGTTGGAAAGAAGACTGTGATAAAGAAATCAGTTGGTAAGACACACAACACCTTTTTCTTTTCCAGTTTAAGTTAAAGTTTACAGCATTCTGAGTAGAGTGTACTGAAATAGATGCTGGTTAAATTGACATATATGGCAACAGCAGGCTATGAGTGGAGCTGCTGCAATGTTTTGAGCCAGAGAGAACTTGTGTCCCAACTCTGTCAGACACACTAAGCTCTAACACTTATCACAATTACTGTACCTTCTGTTGTTTATTTCTGGTCACTTTGAGCTAAATCATGGTCCTTACTGAATTGGAACTAGTAACCTTAATATTTATTCCATCAGGAACAACTCCCATTCTCTTCACATTATATCTTGGACAATTCTTACGCTCAACGAAACTGGGTTCCTACTGTCTGATACACCTTCCTTCATTTCTTATAGCATTCCTCCGTCCCTTTCTTTGTAAACGGACCTTGAATGAATCAGTTTTGAGGTATGGTTCGGTTCCAGGTCAAGACCCAAAGGGTCAGGTAGGCAGACAGCAGATGGCTAAGGTGGATGGTGTTTAGCATAGAAGTGGGGAAAGAGGTAAGGGGAAGAGGAGGAATCGAGATAGGATTTGTGAAACAACGGTGTTTTCAGTTTTAAGGGAAAGATCTGCAGAGAAATAGCATGACTCACTGTCACGTAACCCCTTAGTTCTAAAAATATCTCTCCTTCCAAGTCATATTTGTCTGATGGGCTTGAGCATTGTTGGTGCTACTTCCAGTTACCTGTCCAAGTCTTCAATTCAGACACCAATGTCATATCATTTGTAAACTTGTCACCACAGCCAAATTCAATTCAATATTCGTTTATTCGTTTATTTGATAAATACAGGCTGTCACAGACACAACTTGTTTACATTTTCATTAATATGTGACCAGCCATTACAAAATGAGTCTCTAAGCACTTATTGACTATTTTGAGTTATATATTCCACATTATTCTATGTTAAATTACCTTCAAAATGAGCTATTATTTATCAAAATCGACCAAGTGCTTGTTGAGTTATTAAATTTTTAACCTTTCATCCTGTGCAATACAAAATGTCGGGAAATCGAGATTTTCTATTTATATTTGTTTACCCAGATCCAGTTTAGGGCTTACGAGAAAAGCACCTTATTGGTTAATTAAAGGTCATGTCGAAAAAATAATTTTTTCATGTCATAGAGCGAAGTCTAAGCTTTCCAATGATATATTACAACCATGATTTTATTCGCCAGGTGGCCACCGTCTAAAAACGTGAAATTCGTACAAAAATTATTTTTTTTATCTTATAGGTCACTTATTTTATATAAATAACACATTAAAAACAACAAAATAAATAAAGTTTTAATAGTTTTTTGGTGTATTATATAATGTAGATTCCGAAAATGTAAATATCACAAAATCAATAATTTGAATGCAAAACACCTTCAGAAGCGATTTCCAGCGTTTTGCTGTATGCGACTTCCGACTCATTTTGTAATGGCGGGTCACATATATGTTCTTGAAGAGAACACGAGAAATAAAATTCATTTACTTGTATCATCTTGTTTCTGAGAGGTCCCCTTCTCGAAGGTTATTTTGGCAGGTTTATTTTATTTTTTTATTTATTCCGGATATTTCTATAGCGCCTCTCGAGGTCAACTACTACTCAGAGGCGCTCCCGACTACAGCATTTGATACTGTGCCGGAATTTTCACGCCAGAGCGCCACGAGCAATTGCGAGTGAAGGACTTGCCCAAGGTCCGTACGCAGCGGCTAGAGTGGGATTCGAACCTGCAACCCTCCGGTCACAAAGCGCCAAACTTACACCTATGCCATGACTAATGCAATATATTACATGGTTTCCCACCACACTCTTTCCTTGCCAACAGGTTCCTAAACAAATTTTCTGACAAGATCTTGATTGTGAGACAAGTTTTCAAGCATTTCTTTACTCTGATGGCTTCTCGTACTGTTAATCAACTCCACCAGTTCTCAGCCATATTCCAACCAGCAAATTTCACTGTGATGTGTAATCTGATTTTCTCATCATCTGATAAACAATGCAGTTGAGATGATTTTCATACTTCCCTTCTGAAAGAATGTTTTGATGTCTTGGACTCAGTCATCACATCAATGATCGACCTACCATTATTGAAACCACGTTCCTGCCACTTTGCTTGTGCCATGGTTTATGTATGTATGTATCTAGGTACTTATTGTAGCACATTTTAAGTACCTCACAAAGCACTGCTGTCTGCACTAGCCTATATGATGTTAAATGTCATTACCAACGTAAATATTATATCAGTTAGCAAAACGATGCAATGCACAGTAAGTTGGAAGAGTCACCAGTGGCGGTACCACACACACGTGAAACCAACCAACGGATTCCCGTCAACAGCCTACAGCATACATCCATTGCCGTCCCACAGAGGCAGCTGCTTCTGTTGGCCTGATGTGCCATGCCATTGACACCCTTTCTGGATGGATGGCTTCTAATCGGTTACTGCTGAACCCATCTAAAACTCAGTTTATTTGGCTTGGTGGTCGCAGACAGTTGACAAAGGTTGACCTGCTTTTGTTAGCAGAGGCCTTCCCCCATGTTTCTTTTTCGCTCACTATCCGGGATCTGGGTGTAACAATTGACCAAGAGCTTACTTTTTCTCAGCATGTTAATTTGGTCACCCGGAGTTGCTACTACCAGCTCCGGCAGTTGCGTGTTGTAATGCGGTCCCTTTCTTATGACGCGGCAGTGATCCTTGTTCACGCTTTTATCTCCAGTAGAGTTGACTATTGCTGCTCTGTTCTCACTGGACATCCATTGACTCTAATTGGGCGGCTTGACCGGGTTCTTCGCTCTGCCGCTCGGCTCATTGCCCATATCCCAAAATATGCACCAGTTTCAACTTATATGCGTGATGTCCTGCATTGGCTTCCTGCCTCACAGCGCATCTCCTATAGGATTGCTTCTCTTGTTTGGCGGTCTCTCTCTGGTGAAGCTCCGTCTTACCTATCTGATCTCTGTTGTCCGCTCTCTAGCCTAATGTCCCGTCGAGTTCTACGTTCTGCAACTGGGGGTGAGCTGTTAGTTCCTTGGTCCCGCTCCTCAGTTAAACAGCGTCGTGCCTTCTCAGTGGCTGGCCCCTCTTTGTGGAATGGGCTCCCACCTTCTTTGCGTTTATTTCCACGAGGTAGTTCGCCTGTTTTCTACCGCCTCCTTAAGACTTCCCTTTTTGACCGTGGCTGGACTAGGAGCACCTCTGAGTAGGTTTCTTGAAGAGGCGCTATATAAATTATCAAAATGAATGAATGAATGAATGAATGGCATGGATGTTCAGAGTCTCTGAGCCAGGTTGTGCTGATAAAGTAGAGATGACAGCTGACAGCACTTGCCATGGAGACGCTACAGGTCGGCATGTCTGCAAACTGCCTGAGGCTAATCCAGCTAAGACTCAGCTCCTCTGGCTTGGCATGCACCAGCAGCTCTGTGATATAGATTTGCACTCCCTTGCCTTGAAATTCCCGCACCTTGTATCTTTCTGACCTCGGTCCAGGACTTGGGAGTCATCCTGGACCAGGAACTTACATTTACACAGCATATAACATTAGAGATTTGCCTACCTACTCCCCAGAGGTAATTTATCTGCTTTCTACAAGCTGCTCGAGTCTAATCTCTATTGCCGTGGCTGGGCTGGGAGCACTTCTGAGTAGGTTTCTTGAAGGTGCACTAAATTAAATTTCCGAACGAATGAATGAATGAATGAAGGAATCTTCTTTCTCGCAGCTGCTGTTACCAGCTTCAGCAGCTCAAGATGATCTCCCGCTCTTTGTCACCCAGTGCAGCCTCTACCCTTTTCTTGCTTTTGTTGTCTCTCGACTGGACTTTTGTAGTGCTATATATGATGGATTTCCGGCCTCCTGGATAGGGTTCTGTGTACACTGTTCGCTCTAAGCTGTGAGCGTGCGCGTGCACACACAGGTCGTGAGACGAGCACACACAAGAAAACATGGAGTGGACACACAAAATTTTCATAAAAAATGTTCTTTGCGCATATTTCATACACGTCATTCTCAATGTTTCCTTTCCTCAGAAAAATTCTTTTTTGCACATAGTTCATACACGTCGTTGTAAATACAGATGGCGGCATGGCGCCACATAGGTTAATTCTTCAACGCTTTCTTCCGAACTTTAAATAGATCTATGTCAGTGGCCAACTTCCGGTCTCGTTCTTCCTGTTATGATTTTGCAGGATGCGCGGTTATGATTTAGGGCGTATGAGATGATATTTAAAATAATATTATCACATAAATTCAGTCGAAATCATATCGATACAAAATGGTGCAGAATAAAGGTCTGAAGCGAAAACGAATTGCGACTTCATTTAAAAGTGAATGGCTGGATGAGGTCGTTGAAACCGAGTCAACACAATCGCCATGCATGGTGCGATTGAAAATTCGCGATTTATTCTCATTCGGTGAAGACATTAAAGTGCCGTGATGCGAAAACTGCAGGAGATTTTTCAACTGGAAGAGTGTGGGAGACTGCATGGAAGCTAGATTTCTTGAAACGCCATCTTTCAAGTAAAATGCATCTGGCCCTATAAAGCATTCAAAAACTTCAAAACAAAAATCGTGCTCTTCGGGGAGGATTAATTACCATGCTTCTTGAAACCCAAACTGAAAAGGACACGCGGCAAACTGTTCTTGAATGTAAGAGGTCAAAACCCGATGAAATAAAAGTGTTGATTGATAGTGTAATATTAGCTGTAGAAATGAATAATTCTTTGCTTTCGGTCTAAAACATTAATGAGCACATGGCAAAGTATATACCAGTGTTTCCCAAAGTGGGTTCCACGGAACCTAGGGTTCCATGAGGGGAAGGCAAGGGTTCCGTGAAGCAAATGGATGAGTTTTGTTTGAATATATTGTTACATTATAAATCAGACTCCGAGGTGAAGACAAGGTTCCGTGGAGAAATTTCATTTAAAACAATTTCTATTCTAGTTTTTATAAATTAAAACTGAACATACCTGGAGCACTGTTTAAAAATATTGTAGCAGAATATGTTGTATTTAGGTCGGGTTCCATCAAAACATTTTCAAGTCATAAGGGTTCCGCAGCCAAAAAAGATTGGGAAGCACTGGTATAATATGCATACCTGAAAGTTGGCGGAGTGAAGACTATGCATTCGAATTTCTGGAAATCATTAATAGCATGGTACAGCATGATATGATTAATGAAATAGCTTCGGCAACATTTCATACTTTAGTTCTGGTCTAGGTAGTGGCGGCAATCTTGTTTGACAGGTGGGGGATCTGATTGAACAAGAAGAAGTTGATTAGCTCGGGGACCATGAACATAAGTTTGCACATCATCAGCATAGAGATGGCCAGATGCAAGATGCTTGGTTAGTTTCACTAAGGGAGGTCTACACACACTACAAATGGCCCAAAACTCTCTTTTCAGAGCCATAATAAGCAGTCTTGTTTTCCTCGAGACCAGGCACTCGAGTTCGTTTTTAAAAGTCTTGGTCTTGGTCTTGGTCTTGAGACCAAAAGTCTTGGTCTTGGTCTTGAGGTTCAAAGTCTTGGTCTTGGTCTTGAGGTTCAAAGTCTTGGTCTAGGTCTCGCAAGACTAAGACCAAGACTTGGCTGTCAATATGAACAGTCATTTAACAAAACTCAAGAATTTAAAAATCAAGCCTGCTTGCGTCTTACGACCAATATCTATGGACGGATACAAGTCTTGTTGGTCAGGAAAACCCATCGGCAACAGCAACAGTTATGCTGTATCAGATGGTATGATAAACCATGGGAGGATTTCAAAGAGACATACGATCTGTACACTTGCAGCCTTACATATATACATCCCAGGCATGCTGCGACTTCAGCACCTGTAGAACGTATTTTTCACATGGCGTAATTTTTATGAGGCCCCACAAGGCACGTCTTGATCAGAAAATTCTTAGCGAATTGTTTGTTTTTAAGTACAAAAAGGCATTTGGAATAACATTTTACATGAGGACTTTTGTAAATACGAATTCGGAATTCTCTGCAGTCTGCATTTAAAGTTAATTTGCTTGAATAAAATAAAAGACTCATATGTTTTCATTAAAATAGCGAGTATTCCGACTTGACAATTTTTTTAGTAAGGAATAGAAATCTTGACCTGACTGTGATTTTTGGGGTCTGGGTCTTGGTCTCGAGGTTCAGTCTTGGTCTTGGTCTTGGTCTCGAGGTTCAAGGTCTTGGTCTTAGTCTTGAGGTTCAAAGTCTTGGTCTTGGTCTTGGTCTTGAGGTTCAAAGTCTTGGTCTTGGTCTTGAGGTTTAAGGTCTTGACAACAAGACTGATAATAAGTACCCATAAATACAAGCATGTTGCACCCATATTGCATTCATTGCACTGGTTGCACATTGGGCAAAGAATCCACTTCAAAATCTTCCTTATCCTTTGCAAAGAACAACATTTTAATCAGCCAACCAATCTATGTACCATGCTCACTTTCCTTACCAATAGATATTGCATTCGATCAATGGACGCTAAATGTGACCAAACGGTGTTGTACTCTCAGACTTTCTCAGTGTCTGTCTGGTCCAAAGCTTTAGAATTCGCTGTCCATCTCAGTTCGTTCTGTCAATTCTTTAATGTCATTGAGGTCTAAACTTAAGACTCATTCATCTCTTTCAACTTACTTACTTACTCACTGTAGCTTGGCTTCTCATTTCTCTGATCTATGTTCAACTTCTCCATTGAATTATGATTTTTTTTTGTGATTTTACCTGAAGCAACTATCAATTGATGCCTTTGTCAGTATAACAATGGCACTTTAGATTAAATTATATTATATTAAATAAGTCAGGACAGTACTAGGTTCCTGCACTTCTTGATTACTGATTGGAGGAGTCTCTGGAATTCCAGTTTCTGGTGTCATTTCACCAGTTTCAGATTACTTATCGTCTGTAGTCTTGTCTTTCCAGTCTCTGATGCCTGGTGGATAATAACTGGTTCTGTCCAAAGGATCGGGATTCAGAACATTGTTTGCCGTACAAGCAACCACTGATTGATGCACTGTGCATGGCAAAATGTCACAGTAGAAGTCTACAGCAGTGATTAGATTAGATTAGATGATTAGATTAGATGATTAGATTAGATGATCAGATTAGATGATTAGATTAGATGATTAGATTAGATGATTAGATTAGATGATCAGATTAGATGATTAGATTAGATGATCGCCATGCTATGTCGTTGCATATGGCAATTGAATGTGTTCAGTTTCTGTATCGCTCTAAGCAACAGTAAGTCATTTCTCAGACATATTCAGATGAAGGCTATCATCAGCCACCCATGACTTTGCCTTGTCAAAGACTTGATTGATACATGCTCAAGAGAGTCGGAAGACAATGAATTGCCATGAGAAATACAATACAGACCCATTTACGCTTGGTCATTGGGAGCCACAGTCGCCTTTACTGTGTGTTAAATGCCGGGCCTCAAGTTAAGAGATCCATACTGAGATACAATGGTGTATGATTTACATAGTTCTAGTATTGCTAGAAAGCTCCAAGACATACGGTGTCTGATGTGAAGGCACTTGCACTGTAGCCTGCTGGCAAGGGTTTTGTCCACTTACTTTGAAAGACCACATTATAATAATAATAATCTGTTCTGCAAACGCACTGTGCTGTACAGTGAACATACATATAGTAGAAACGGCAGCCACACAGGGCCCCTTACATACATGTATACAGTAGAAGCACATGATAACAGTTTTACAGGAATCGAACATAACTGTTTAAGTGGCAGCCACACGGCGCCAATCATTGTCTACTATTCATTTAACTACTGCCACCTAGCGAGTGGAAGGCTGAATAAACCTTACAGGGATCTACTGGGTTCGATCTTGGTACCTTCAGCTCTTCACGCCAGTGTGTTATCCATTACTCTACGGGCCCCTACAATGGTGTCTGGATATGGTTAAAAGTGGTTGTGATTTAATTTACAACTGTTTTGGTTTCTGGCTGAGGCAGCACTAAGCTCTTGCTGGTGTTGGGTAGGCTGGCAGTGGCAGGGAAGAGTGCAAGTACCATAATTTATCTTAGAGACAGCTGCAACAAAGTATGGGGACTGGAGACATGTGCAACGCTATGTTAAGTTCACCTTCACAGGAAATGTACTGCCCTCTACACTGTCTACAGGGTTTAAAGCCAGCTGCTGTTTGTGATTGTTGCCTCAAATTCAGGCAGCTAATACAACAAGTTTTGAGTGGTAAATAGGTATCATTAGCAGCCATGGTGTAACTGCATGCAAAGAATGAATAGGCCTTGCGTAACTGGGTCTCAACTGTACTATCTGTTTAGACATGGTACCCAGGGCCAGTTTAAAAGTGGTAGGACATCCCATGCTTTGGCATAAGGAACAATCAGATTGCTGAATCATGAGACTGTGAAGACTGCACTCTGTTGAGTTTCCACTTGTAGACAGATTATGCAAGAGTTGAATGTAGTAGGATTGAAACGAAGACCAGTGCAGTTTTACACTTTCTTACGTACTCTATGATTTCAAGGCATCCATCAAATCTATCTTTTTAACACTTTGATGGCGAGCTGCATTGGTTTCCCAGTCATTTTTAGTACGCTCTCGTCATTAAGGCAATGACGCAAACCAGGTTAATACCAGGTCTTTCATACCAGTGAGACAGCATATATTTGAAATTTAATTTATCTTGTTTTTACCACTTATGCTGTACCAGAAAAACTGGGCAGTCAACTCTTGCACTGAAGAATTTCTGCCCTAATGTTCCTTTCAGTTTCTTAAATAATTATAATTTATACCTATGTCCTCTAGTTGCCTTGTTTGATGTTATTTCAAAGAACCTCTCCCACTGCACTGCCTTCTGTCCGGTAATAATCTCGTAGGTTTCAATTAGGTCTTCTCTGCTCCTCCTTCTCTCAATGGTACATTATTTTCTGTATTGTGTATGCAACAGATGCGGAAGAAGTGAAAGGGAAAACGATTCAGGAACCATTGTTGCAGAACAGAGGCCTTGCCAGTCTCCCAGTTGCATATGCGGCTTTGACGCCTATCCACTCATCAAATCACTTCGATCCTTCAACTCATTTGGATCCACCATTGCCTGCGATACCTTATGGAAGGTGATGACTAACATACAAAGAAGTATCTAGTGAATCACTATGAAGAATTCTAAATTTCTAAACTACTACTTAGATGAGCACTATATTTAGGGACAATGTGGCAGAATATGTAGTAAAATAGAGCAGGTTCTGAAGAAGAGGAGCAAGAGCAGCACTGGAACAGTCTTGGAGCCATTAACTTCTGTTACCGTAATATTCATTCTATCAGAAACAAGTCCTCTTCAGAATTATATCTTGAACAATCAGGTAGATATTTTTGTGCTCAATTAAACTTGGTTCCTACTGTCTGATACAGTATCCTTCATTTCTGTCATCATTCCTCCATCCCTTTCCTTGTAAATGGCTAGAAGGACATGGCTGAGAAGTCAGCTTACTTTGTAAAGCACACCTGAAACATGTTTAACAGATTAGGCCATGTACTATTATTAAGAAATTCAAATGGTGCATGAAATACTGATTCAAATCAAATCAAATCAAATCAATCTTTATTTCGAAATAGTACAATCATACTAACAAATCAGTGTACAATCGGTGTGTAAAACAGTGGAAAAAATAAACTAAATTTAGCATCCATGGCAACGCTAGGTTGTATTTAGTTTTATCAGCAGAAACAATATCAAGACTTTATTCGAAATGCGAGGAGATGAAGCTGGAGCAGCTTATCGAGTCATCCCCGCTAATTAACACTTTAATCAAATTTTACAACGAGATAAATAGTAGGCATAAGAGTTCAATAGGACATATAGATTGAAACAATCCTAACATTCACAGGTTAGCAGTAATGGGCAATCAGGGATGATTTAAGTGCAGATTTAAAGATAACATAATTTCGTAAGTTACGAATATCAGCGCCAATAGCATTCCAAAGTTTGGGGCCAGCTATTCTAACGGTGAATTGTCGAATTTTGGTCCTGCATGTTCCAGACCGATAGTTGTGTCTAAACCTTGTATAATGATCGTGAACTGAGGCATTCTCAATAAAGTAACCAGCAAATAGTGTTGGAAGGGTCCCGGCATGATGCCTAAACATGAGAAGTCCAAGCTGAAACTTATAAATGTCATAAATGGTAAGCAGCTTAAGTGACTTAAATAAGCTTCTACTCTCTGCATAGTAATGGGACCCACAGATCATTCTGACGGCCCTTTTTTGTAGAAGTAGAAGGGGTCGGAGCTTCGTCTTATATCCACCTGCCCAAATGACATTGCAATAGTTTAGGTGAGGACAAACTAACGCCGTATATAGCAACTTAAGAGATGTGGCCGGCAATATACATTTAAGCTTATATATTATACCAATGACTTTGGATACCTTGTTGGTGACATGTTCTATGTGTGTAGACCAGGAGAGACTCTCATTGATAATAACACCCAGAAATTTTACATGAGTTACACGACATAGCTCAGCATTATCAATTTTAATCATAGGGATAGAAGATACTACTATTCGTTTTCTTCTTGTTTTAAATAGAACATAGTTAGATTTTTTTACATTTAATGATAGGAGATTTACATGGAACCACAGAGCTAAATGCTCGAGTTCCTGGTTCATAGAGTGGAAGAGATCCATATAAATTTTCCCAATTAAGAATGCAGAAGTGTCATCAGCAAACAAGATTAAATTCAATTTCTGGGAACAATTAGTAACATCGTTAATATAAATCAGGAATAGTAAAGGACCCAGGTTAGACCCCTGGGGAACGCCACATAATATTGGTGCAAGGCTAGACAGAATCCCAGCAAAGCAAACCTGTTGAAACCTGTTAGACAAGTAAGATCTAAACCACTCCAGTGCAATACCCCGGATCCCATAATGTTGGAGCTTTATAAGTAATTTTTCATGGTCCAAGGTATCGAAGGCCTTGGACAAGTCGAGGAATACACCCAAGGTGTAGTCTCCACTGTCCATGGCCTCCGAAATTTTATTAATTACTTCTATTAGGGCGAGACTAGTGGAATGATTTTGTCTAAAAAAAAATTGCTTTTCATATAGTATCCCACTTCTGATGAGGAAATCATATAGCCTTTTATACATAATTTTTTCCATGATTTTGGAGAAACATGATAACTTTGATATGGGGCGATAAATTATCATATCATAACAGTCACCTGTTTTAAAAATTGGGGACACAGTTGCAGTTTTGAGATGAAGTGGGACAATACCCGTTAGGAAGGATTGATTAATCATATGAGTTATTGGTAGAGATAGGTTGGTCACACAACTTTTAATCACTTCAACGGGGACTATGAGAGAGCCAGTAGCTTTGGTATTTTTTAGATTCATAATCGTAGATTGTATCTCAAGCTCGTAGGTAGGGATTAGGAAAATTGAATTAATGTTGGGTTCTTTTAGGTAATTAGAGACTGTGCAGGTAGTGGGTGGAATTTTGGAAGCAAGTGTAGGCCCTATGTTAACAAAATAATTATTAAAAGCTTCAGCAATCATAGTTGGGTCCGTCACAATCTTGTCATCGATTCGTAAAGAAGGATTATTTTGCTGGGGGCCTTTTTGGTGTAAGGCCTCTTTCAGAATACTCCATATGCCTTTTAAATTACCACAATGAGTCTCCAGCTCAGTAATGTAGTATTGCCTCTCACATTTTCGTAGGATAGCGGTCAGTTTATTTTTATAAGATTTATATCTTAGAAGGGCATTGTTATTTTTATATCTTAAATATTTCCTATATAATATATTTTTCTTTCTACAAGATTTCAATAATGCCTTGGTTATCCATGGGTTAGTCTTAGCCTTATATAGCCTAGCCCTATGGGAATAAGGTGGGAAGCAGGAATCATAGAGTGTATTTAGCTTCTGATCTAATCTAAACCAATTGAATGACTTGTATCATAAGACATCAGTTGATGGTCGTCTGAAGTGAAATCAGAAATCATAGTCAAGAATCGTAATCCTGAAGTTGAGAACTGACAGAGTGGGGCAAGGAATTCAACAGCTTCAGATCACCTAGCAAGAATGACTGGGAGCCATATACTGTGATTGCTTTACATGCATCATCCAGTGAAAAAAGCAAAGGAATTGTTCACTGACTCAGTAAACCAAACACATTGAGGGTAGTAGCAATGAAGCCGACCAAGTCAGAGCCAGTTCTTGGCCTGCTTGGCTTTGACATCATTACTCGCATAACAAGCTACTTTTCATAATTTTAGAGCCATTTTTCCAGATCCTTACCTGACTGCTGCCATGGCTGAAGGTTTTCCAGTAAGTTCTTCATATAATATAGTGTTGAGTGTTTCCTGTAGTTACTTGCAATGCTTTTGTGGCCAGCACAGTGGTCCATGGTCAAATCATTTAAAAGTTAAATTAAAATTAAAGCTAAAGTTAGCTGTTAAAACAATAAAGCTATTGAAGGAAACTAATAAACTGTTAGACTAAAAATGCTATGACATCTCCTCTTGGGTCTCAATATCTAGTAAAATGAGTACTTTTTAAAATCACATGGGATATAGGAAACTGCTTTTCATAGTCAATTATGCTTCTTTGCAATTTGTTCCGTTTCTCTTCCTTAATATTCTTTTCCAGTTTTTAAATCTTCTAAAATGTCTGTTCTCTTTCCCAAGTCATTCATAATGCAATTCTTGTTCCTGAGCATGTTTTGACTATCCTATAATTTAGTTTCTACTCCTTGACCTTTCCTTAGGTTTCCAGTAAGTTCTATCCCTGCCATAATCGTAATCGTAACCTCCAATTTTCTAAAGCGCCACTGTAAAGCTGAGCACAAAGCACCAGCTTATTCACGAGCGCTGCGACGTATCCGAAGGGTTGTCCAGAAATGTCCGTTGGTGGTCCGAGTCCGGTTGCCTGAAAGACCAAAGAGAGGCAGAGCAGCTGTTACGGAGGGTTTCGTTGAGGACGAGATCGCTTGGAAGGCAGAGGATCAGATGGATTAGGAAAGGAAATCTTGAAGAGATGAGTTTTCAATTTGGAGTGGAAAGCCTGTGGGGTGATGAGTAGAGGAGCCTGAGATAGATGACGATGAGTGAGTGCCGGTATTGGTGGAGGAACTGAGAAAATGCGGAATTCGGGAGGAAGTTCGTTCCAGAGTTGAGGTGCAGTGTGGGATATAGATCGGTTGGAGAACTTGAGGCGAGTAGTGACTGGGGGACGGGAGAGAGTGAGATGTGAGGATGAACGGGTAGACCGAGGTGGCTGGATAGTGAAGAGTTCGCGAAGGTATTTTGGCTGGGAGCATTGTAGTGTGTTGTAGGTTAGCGACAAGACTTTGAAGTGGATTCGCTCAGGTATTTTCAGCCAGTGGAGCGATTTAAGAACAGGAGTGATATGGTGATGCTTAGGTGTCCCGTTGACGGCTCTGGCGATAGAATTTTGGATGAGTTGTAGACACTTAATTTGGGTGGATTCAAGGTTAAGAAAAATGGAATTGCAGTAATCAAGCTTAGAGTGGACAATGGAGGTAGCGATAGTGGATGCAGTTTTAAAGTCAAGCATGGGTCGGATGCGGCAGAGGTCACGAATATGCATGAAGCAGGTGCGCGAGAGGTTGGAGATGTGATTAGAGAAGGATAAATGTGGATCAAAGTTAACGCCAAGATTGCGAACAGGTGAGTCGGAGGTGGAAGTGAGAGATGAAGAGCTGGTGGGTAAGTTTATGGAAAGGTCGGGGATTTTCTTGATCTGATCTGGAAGGCCAAGGATAATAAATTAAGTTTTGGCAGGGTTGAGACAGAGGAGGTTGGAGGACATCCATTTAGAGATTATGTCATTTGTCACTGTGTCCATTGTGTTTGCAGTATTTTTCAGATGTTCCAAGATATCATATGTAAATGGCTCAATGTATGCATCAGTATCATTTACATTTCAGCACCTCATAGTTAATGCTTTTATTGTCAATAGCAATATTGCATTTTATTAAAATCCTTGTAATAAATTGCATGTAATAAGAAAGCATACATTAATAATACTGTTGTTAAGATACATTACAATAGCTTTTGTAATAATTATTAAGAAAAACTAGCAATAGTAACAGGTGCATAATACAGTGAAACACCGTTAATGCATGCAACATTAACACGCATTTCCGGTTTACACACGGTGCCACCAAGTCTCCCGAAGCCACGAGATAGACACGCAGGCATCATTAACACACGGTAGTTTAATGAATGTGATAGCGCTAATACAGTGACCGATGACAATGTTGAGAATGCTGTTGAATATCGCCACCAAATTTCACATGCAGATTCTTGCAATGCAGCACAGATACTGACTCAGTATCTCAAGGAACAAGGTGCCGAGCACATCAATACTGTCCAACTGCAACCTAAGGGAAAGGAGGAAACCAGCCTTTAACAGCCATTGTTGACTCCCTTTAGAGGGATTTGAGGGAGGAATACAGATAGGGGGAGGCGGTTGACAAACTTACAGTACGCCGATGACATTGTATTACTGACAAACTCGGAGAGTGAATTACAGTTGCTGATAGAGAAACTAGACAGGACAGGAAAGAAATATGGTATGCAGATTAATATTGGAAAGACGAAAGTTATGATAACAACAGAAACCAAATGTACAATCAGGATTAATCAGGAGGAACTAGAACAGGTGGACAGATTTACGTATTTGGGTTCAACGATTGATGAAAACAGCGGTTGCGGTACAGAGATCAGAACACGTTTAGCAAAGGGTTATGCAGTAGCTACGGACCTCAAAAGGATATGGAGGAGTCATGATCTAACAAATAAAACGAAGCTAAAGTTGTGGAAGACACTGGTTTGGCCTGTGGCCATATATGGATGCGAGAGCTGGACATTGAGGAAGGAGGAGGCAAGAAGAATAGAGGCATTCGAGATGAAGTGTCTGAGATTGATTATGAATATATCTTGGACGGAAATGCGGTCAACTGAATGGGTAAATTGGAAGCAGCAGGAGTAGAGAGGAATTTACTGAGGACGGTGAAGGAAAGAAAAATGATATATTTTGGACACGTCATGAGAAGAGAAGGAGCATGCATGGAGAAAGACATCATACAGGGCACACTGCCGGGAGCCCGGAAAAGAGGAAGACCGAGAACAAACTGGCTGGGCAACATAAAAGAATGGACGGGATTGGCAATGGGAGAATTGTTAAGACTGATGGAGGACAGGAGGAACATTGTGCATGATGCGGCCGAACCTCGAACCGAGGATGGCTGATAGCAGAGAGTTGACTCCCTCTCTATCAGTGCACATGGATTCCTGAGCGAACATCATGGACTTCTTTGTCGGCAACTAGGTTAACACAGCTGTCGTACACTCTTTATTTCATCGCCCAAACCCAACAAAGTCTTTTGCAGCAGCTCATCAAACATGGCTACTCCTCTATCCCTCTCTCTATCCCTCCCTCTCTCTCCCTCTCTCACCTGTGGGAATCTTTATTTATGACTTGAAGCCCACTGAAGCCTTTGATACATGGCGATTTGTAAAATAATTATTATTTCTTTTCTTCTGCATTTGCAAAAATGCATTTGTATTTGTACTTAGCAGAGCAAAGGCAATTTTTTAGCTAATAATGATGTTTGAGATTCGCTGAATACACATTCATGCAAAGGTAGGCAATACGTGTATATTATTGCTATACTTTGCTTTGCTGGTAGACTCAATAAGCCATGCACGCGTAATGCACAGTTTCAGCAATGTGCCACCTTTTGGCCATGTGTTAATGGTGTTTCACTGTAGTTAGTAAAAAGAATTACAATCATCGTAGATATCTTGAGTAATATTTATTAACAAAATAACAAAAAAGAATTTAAAACTAGTTGTTAATGCTTTTTTCTTTTAGCCATATTCTGGTGGCTTTGCCATACCCGTCCTGCAGTTAGCTGTGCCAAGCATGGGTCCATATCTTGGCCTGTCTGGGTAAGATTTCCTATACGATGTTGCTTTCTGATCTAACCTTTTCAAATCATTGAAAGAAATTCTACATGAAGCTCATTTTGTGCATAGTACCCACTGCTGTCTGTTATAAGCCATAAAGGTCATTTGAAATTGCTCCATCCAGTGGTGGCACTACACCGGGGCAAATACCCTGGTAATAAAGCCTTTGCCCTGGTCGTTGCCCTGCCAAAATTGTTGCCCTGCCCAGAATTTGTTTGGGGCATAAATCGCCCTCTGCACTGGTTACTTGTATGACTACCCTGGCAATGCCCTGGTTAGAAAAAATGTCTGGTGCCGCCACTGGTTCCATCCACTCATCAGCTAGACTGACTTGTATACATGACATTTAAAACTGTATACTGCAAGGTGCAACTTGTGGCTGTTGGAATGAGAAACAAACATTATGAGGATGAATATCATCATCATTGATTGGAATAAACATAGGCTAATTTCTTTTAATTTCATGAACTAATTTCTTAAAACATTTTCCTCAAGGAAATTTCCGGTAATTTTAAAGTAATACAGTAGAAAGCATAGCAATAGCTCTCTTATGTTGATTTTGAAAGTGTAGCAGGCTGAAACTGTAACTATGCTGCCTTTTCTCCTCTGTACAAGAATGTCTTGGTTCCTTTGTCAAGATCACCAGTAACAAGCAGCTGAGAGCAGCCACGGTGTTGATAAAGATGGTGAATTCCTAGATTACATAACATGGAAATTGGAAAACAACAATTATACAGACTGCAATACAGTCGACCCCACAGTGCATAACAGATAAATGCATAATTCTCTTATATGCACAGAAGCTGGCCAGTCCAGTTTTAATATAGGGTATTAAATGGAAGACAACTCAGAACACGTGCTTATCGCATAATGTGCATAATTCGGTCATGTGCATAGTTGACTACAGACCTGTTATGCATTGCTCTGTGTTTGTCAACACGGCTTACTTTCATAGGCAGCTTTGAACATTATGGCCACAGAGGCAGTTCATCTGTGGACAGCATTTGAAGGACTCCGACTGTCCAGTGGTCTGTCTTAGCTGCACTGTGGTCCATGTCAGTAGGTGATATAACATTGTCAACTGGTCCACATTCCAGAGTGTGCAAACTGTATATTATGCATTTCATTTAGTGTCTGTCATCCACACTGTTCCTGTAGCTTGCTTGACACTCATTAAATTTATGAAAATGTTAAATGGCTGGGCACGTCTGTAAGACTTTGACTTTAGCAGAGTCTATTAGCAGAGTCTGCCTAAATGCCTGGAAAATAAGATTTACTTTAACTGAATGGCTACTGAAGGCATTGTAGTATGTAGGCTCCATCTCTGTTATTTAATACCAGTATATTTAGCCAATTTTACACAGTGGATGTGAACTTTGCTCATGTGCATAAGTTGGCTAAGTGCATAGGTTCAAGGCAGTATGTATGTAGAAAAGGTCCTTGAACACTTGAAGGTGGATAGGTCCAAGAGAGCTTGATCTGTTTTGACTGCAGCATTGCCCAGTGGAAGAATTTCCAACCTGTCATTAGTGAGGAAGCACTAAGGCCTTGCATCACAAGTCAGTGAAGTGAAACCCAGCTTTTTAGAGTTTAGAACATGTGCTGACCACGGCAGTGCATCTAAACTGACAAGTGTCAATTTATTGTTATTACAGTACGCTGTATGTACCAACTATGCATGTATTGAAACATTAACTTATCTTATCGGTCATGCGCACAACGCAACATGCACAAACACACAAGCTCTGTAGTCGTCACTTGACATGCTTGTTATGTTGTGTTTGATCTTCAGAGGTGCCGTCTTGTCAGGCTATGGTCAGGACTGCCTTAGAAGCCCAGATGCCTATGTTCTTCAACCAGTTCAGCCTCTTGCCAGATTCAGGGTTTGTACATTTTACTGGATTCTCAAGTTATGGTAAGTTTGAAGGTCTTTTATTCTTCCACAAAATGTATTTTTTTATTTCCACTGTACATGGACAGACAGAAGCAGCCGACAGGAAAATGTGTTAGTTTAAACTTTTGGACAAATCTTTTTTTTATTAATTTGTTGTTTTAGCATTGAAATAATAAAATTTCTTATTCAAGTTTACAACTCCTGATTATTTTATGATTTTATGTGCAGACAGATCAGTTTTATTTCAAACTTTTACTCAAAAGTTTAAGAACTTTGGCACTAATTTGGTGTGCTTTATTTAAAAAGTTGGCCCAAATATGCTGCTTAGAGAAAAGTTAATGGGAAAAGAAGAAAAGCTTGGAGTCAGAGAGGCACATCACAGAGGCTGTGTTGAAATGCCTGAATGCTTTAGAGGAGATGATCAACCCGGACTACTGCTTAGGAACCAGTGGAGAAAGGACATGATAAAAAGAACCATGAAGATACAGTGCAGGAACCAAAGGGTAGACCACCCGAGCAGCAAAGGCCAATCCAGTTGAAAGGAAGGAGAAGGCGTTGGTACGAGATTCCTTGGTTATGTATGTTGGGAAGAATTTGTAGATGCAGTGTGCAGAATTCAACACTGTCTGCAATCTAGGAGCACAAATATAGCAATTTCTCATGGAAATCAAGAAGAAAGACAATACAGTTATCACGCAGGTTTGAACAAATAACCTCCGGATGAATGAAGTGTATGACATTATGACTAATTACAAAGGAATTATTCACGGGTTGAAGGAAGACAAGCAAGGTGCAGTTATCGTTTTGATATTTTGCCAGGATAGGGCAGTTATGCCTTAGATAACAAGAGAGTCAAGATCAAAACAAGAATGCTGAAGAAGTGAATGCATTGGGAGGTTGATTTCAACCTTTTGGAAAAGCATGGAGGAATGAGTTAGTAGCAGCGAATGTGACTAACCATCTCCTCAGAATAAGACACCTGACATACATGGAATAACAGAATCATGGAAAGTGGACTAGCTTTAGTAGGTTACAGATTATTTAAGATGGATCAAGTTAACTATTGTTACAGTGTTTATGAATATGACATACATCACTTAGTAGATGTTTTCCAGACTTCTAGGCATGATTGTTGTTATCAAATACATTAGTCTTCACTGCTGCATTCTTAGGTTCAGTGCCTATACAGTATAAGATCAGTTGTGTAAACAAATAATTATTTGGATTGTGTTATATTATTTGATAACATTAGTTTACCAGGCATAAATTATATTTTGGCTATGTTCTACCAAAGTGGTCTCAAAACACATGGTCCATTCATTGGCTGCATATGACCAACAAAATTAATTCTTTGGTCTACTATGCTTACAATAATATTTAAAAAATATTTTGAACCAGTTTTTGAACCCCATTGCATAGGGCCAATTTTAATTTGAAAACTTTGTTGTAAGTTGTAACAAACAGCCACACTGTGTTACATTCCTGTTACAGCCAACACTTTTCCGACATGATTTCCAGCGTTTCAGCCCTTACTGATCTAACCTGTGAGAGACCTCATCAAAGAGCTCAAGGAAGAATTGTTTGAATCAGTTGAGAAGATTGAGAAACAATTTGTGACCAGTGTCAACTAGGGGTCCACCGGAAAGCGGCTCGGATACTCGGTTCGGCCGGAAATCCCGTTTCCGGAAGTATTCGGCTCGGCAAATATTGTAGACGCAAATATTTGCAAAAAAAATTTCTTTAAAAAAAATTTTTTTCTGTAAAAACTTATTCAATAAACTTACGTTTATAAAATTATAAATGTTGAACCTTAAAACAATTACACAGAAAACTTCACAACTGCACAGAAATGACTGCAATTCAAATGGTATTAGTCACTTATTACAAGTACACAAATTTATGTCGATAATTTCTTATTACATGAAAATGTGAAGCTTCGCATATGGAACAAATGGTACCCGGTTCGTTACCGGTTCGTTACCGGTTCCGGCAAAAATACATCCAAATACTCGGATTCGGTTTCCGGCGGAAAATTTCTTACCGGTGGACCCCTAGTGTCAACCTCAGTTGAAAGATCTACTTATAGGAATATGAATGTTACTATTGGCTGCAGTGGGAACCGTTAAACCCCTAGGCGTCAGAGTATTACTGATTTCTTGTGGTTTTGTTTCATCTGACTTCAGTGCCAGAGTCATTCCAGTGAAGTCCAGCTGAACGTTCTCTGACGCCAGTCCAGCCATTCATTCCTTAGTGTCTTTGCAAACATGAACTGATATGATGATATATTTAAATGTATTTAAACTATTGCCAGAAGTGGCATGCTATTCACATTGATTGTAGTATATGGTCAGTGTACTCATTTCATTTCTGAGTTCAGTGGCGGATGCAAATGGAATAAGCATCGTGAAACATCCGTCTGCCCTGCACAGGATTTTAACCCCAGCTGCTTGTTTTGTGTCACAAAGCATACACCACACATAACCATAGTCTGGAGGAGTATCCAGAACCCACGCTGGAGTGAAACCATACAAGTGTAATTGTGTAACTAACCACTTGACTCACAAACCAAAATTACTGTCCAGGATGAAAATACCAAAGCAGTAGAATTGGTACACTATCAATCTATCTCACAAAATTATCATCACTGTTAGTTAGTAACTTCTATAACACCGGTATCTAAGGCACTTATCTTCTTCCCATGGTGCACCAAAAACCAGGGCGTAATCAGGTTAACATCCAGAAGGTCAGTCCACTAAGACAAATGTTGAGGATTTGAAGGATTGAATATGATACACACTTATACTAAATTCAGTTTTTTGTTCTCTCAATGTACTTAAAACAAATTTAGATGACTTGTACAAGTTATACTATATAATCGTCTAAGAGTAAAAAGCCAGCCTAATGATACATGTATTATGATAAATTTGTTCAACAGCCTGGAAAGTTGGCTGCCGATGCTGGGCCAACGCAGTTTTAGACCTGGGAACAAAGAGATCAAGCCGATTTACAGAGCGCAATCAGCGAGAAGAAGATGCAGATAGCGGTTTTCGCAGATAGTTCGAGAGATATTTCGGGGCAGTAGGCTGCTGAGATTTAGAGACAAAGGAAAGGATCTTATATATCGGATGCGCGCAGCAATAGGGAGCCAATGAAGGACATCAAGCATGTAAGTAGAGATATGGGCAAACCGGGGGAGTCGAGCGATGCAGAAGCATTTAGAACAGATTGAAGGGGGGAAAGACGGTGCTTGGGGAGACCCATGAGGAGCGAGTTGCAGTAGTCCAGGCGTGAGCAGACAAATGCGTGAACTATGGTGGTAAAGACAGAAGGTGAGAACGAGCGTCTGATGACCCTGAGGCGCCCAAGTTGAAAGAAGCACATGGATGTCTTTGTGGACGAGTCGTAAACTTCATTAAGTGCGCTTATAGTTGATATGTTTTACTTTTCATAAAGTGAGTCTGTTTCCAATTGTGTCCAAACTTAAGGTTGTTGATGTAAAGAATTCATATAGCTCCAATCCAGGTCTCTTGTTACCACTCTCAGTTTTGACAAAACAAGATATCCAACTGGCCCCTCTCAGGTTCCCTGGCCCCTCCTTGGCCCCCCTTTTGGAAAACCGAGAGACGCCACTGTTGTCCTGCCAAGAGAGTTTTGAACCATTTTTAGTTCAGGCAGTCTTCCTTTATCGATAGTAGTCAAGCCTGCTGGAAACCTGCAGGCTAGTAGGATTAAAATAGTTCAAAGCAAAAGATATATCCTGTGATTCTAAGAATATCCTGTATGTGAAAATGAGCAGATTCGCCCAATGCCCGAATTAACATGGGTAGGAAATTAGGGAATTTAGGGCCCATTGTGGAGTCAAACACCATGCATGCTCAATACGTTCACATTCAGTACAATTAAAAAGTGAAGTAGGCCTAACCCACCCAACTGAACAGACCTAAAGCCAGTAAAATATTTGCATAGTTGTAGATTTGTCTCTAGAAGAAGAAATTTATCCTTAGAAGCAGAGGCGTAACTAATTATACATGTAGGTCTAGAAAGTGGGGGTACCAAATTTCGCATCGTTCCCCTCCAAGGCTCTTAAATAATTATAATGTCGCCCAATGAATCTATTATATTAATTTTGGTGACATGGATTTATGCGCAATGTTGAATAGGCCTAATAATGATCAGTAGGCCTAACGATGTGTGATGATAATAATAATAATAATAATAATAATAATAATAATAATAATAATAATAATAAGCGTACTAATAAATACTAGAGTATTAACCCGTCATATTATGACGCGACTGCAGTGTAGGTCTATATGTAGGCCTATATGTGTCGTTGGTTAAAATGCTCTGATCGCCGTCGTCAAGACCGCCGTCGTGAAGACGGCAGTACTGACGTCACAAACGGTTTCTGTTTCACAATAGAACAGGAAACCGTCTGTGACGTAGCGTCATCCGACAGTCTAGTCTATGGATATTATATGTATGGATATTATTAATAATAATAAGCGTAATACTAAATATAATAATAATTACATATAATAATGAATTTTTTTAGTAAAATAACTAACAACAGTGGCGGAGCCCCCTATATTTAAAAAGCCGTATACCACTTTTTTTAGGTCGTATGGCAATAACTTACTTAGTAGGCCTACCACTTTTTGTCTGTTAAAAGCTTCCGTCCCCCAGATCCTCTAATTTGCCGTAGGCCTACTAGGCCTACTTTTCAAATCGTGACGCCGCAGTTTCATTATTGAAGAGATTGTGTCGATCATAATTGAAGTGACATAACAGCTAGTAGGCCTTTATTCCCTAGATTTAAACCTAATAATTAATAGACTCATAATTGAAATGACGTAAGGAAGGCCTTTATTCTAATATCTATAAATCTAAAATTACAAACAACAGACATGTTGACGTCACAATTGAAATGACGTGACAACAGGCCTTTAATACAATTTTATCATAGTTGAAGTGACGTAACAATGGCCTTTCTTCTCTAAATCTAACATTACTAATTATAGACGTCCCATAATCGAATTACTAAATAATGTGTTTTATAATTGAAGTGACGTAACAATTAATATCCTTTGGTTTTAAAATTAAAACTTATACAATAATTAAACGTGTTTCATAATAGGCCTAATAATAAAGTGACATAAAAGGCCATTACATTTATTCTTTAAATTTACTAACAAAAAACGTGTTTCATACTTGCAATAACGTAACAATAGGCTTTAAAATCTATAGGCCTATTCCAGGCATGGGCGTCACTTTTGTCTAGAGAAGTCTGGGTTACTAAATTTCGCATCGTTAACTTCAGCTTATATAGGCCTATATGAATAATTATAACGGAATCGTTTATATTACAAGCATAATAATTATAGGCTTTGTTATTATTATTATTATTATTATTATTATTATTATTATTATTATTATTATTATTAAAGCAGTTTTTAACAATTAATATATATATATTGTTGTGTGCTGCTGTTCTGCTCGTGTCGTAAATCGTAATAGGGGATGATATAGGCCTAACAGGGGATGATATAGGCCTAAGCAGCTCACAACATGTAAGACAAAGACGTCACCGTTTTCAAGTCTTTTCTTAACTCGCATCAGAATCTCGTTCAACAAAATCATACAGTTCTTATCGTCAGTCAAACACGACTGTTCTTCTTAAAGTTCAAACAGTGACTCCCTATAGGCCTACGCACAACTCTCCTTAACACTGTAACTCTTTCTAAACCGGACGCCACCGCGATCAAGCGTAACAAAAAGGATTGTCTCGAAATGGTAGGCCTACATGACATGTGTCCGGCATCCTTTCTATTGTAACAATATTCTAATGGTTACTTGTTCTGTTTAGCGACTGTCGAAGTCGTATAGTGATGTGCTTGTATCGATCTATAGATAGAGAGACGATAGCACTGTGACTATGACGTATCTTAAGGAGCAAGGGGCTAGGGACTAGGAGCAAGGGACTAGGAGCAAGGGACTAGGAGCAAGGGACTAGGAGCAAGGGACTAGGAGCAAGGGACTAGGAACCCAGACGAACCCTATATAAAGAGGAGCTGAGTGCAATAGATTTTTAATAGATTCTCTCTAGCAGTTGATATATAGCAGTGCAGAGGAAGTATAGCCTTTGTGTAGAGGTTAGATGAGAAGTTGAGTTTAGTATACGGTGGCAGTGGCGGCGATGTTGTTTGAGAGGTAGGGAAATGAGCTGGTCAAAAAAAGAGTTTTTAACTGATCTGGTCAAGAAAGAGGTCTAAAAAAAATTTTCGCGCTCACGCGAGAACAATTTTATAACCTGAGTACGAAAAAATTTGATGACCTTTTTTGGTGTTTCTTCTAAATTTGGGGGGTCCGATGCATGGCGTGTCCCCCCACTCTTAAAGGTGGGGTCTTGTCCCCCTCGACCCCCCCCCCGGGATCGCCGCCCATGTACGGTGGGGTTAGACCGTTAGAACTCTGACGTTACCGACTATAGTAGCGTTGATTGTAGTTGTATGTTGCGATAGTTTCGAAGTTAGGTATATATGCGAAGTTTAGTCGATTGTATTATACGAACTTTAACTAGTACGCAGTTCGCAGTTAAGGCGATTAGATAAGTTCTCCTAGATTATACATTCTTAGTTCGTCAGCCTACGGAAGGCATTTATAACTAGGCGTTGCGTTGTGTTGTGAGTTATAATAAAGAATATTTGTGGAACATCATGTATCTTCTTCCTCTCAAGACCGGAGAGGCGATCCCTGATTAGTTTTATTGTGGAGCACTTGGTCGTGGGTCTTGGCATCCTGGTGAAGTAAAGAAGAAGACTCACGTACCCGCACGACGATCGGACACTATCATATTAGCACACTACCGACTATCATATATATATATATATATATATATATATATATATATATATATATATATATATATATATATATATATATATATATATATATATATATATATAAAGAAAAAGATTATTAGATTATTATTATTCTTATTATAAACTGATCATCATCAGTCCTTCTAAGCATAGCCGGCGTAATTTACTGGAGGTACTTTTTGGACTGGAGGGTACTGTACCTCCCACTTTTCATACCCATTGTTTTTTCCCATAATCACTCTCATTGTTAATCGCCTAGCTAACTTTTACCTGTTACCAATCTCAGTGGATTATGGTTGTCGAGCTAGTCTTTACTTTATTTTGTCTACTTAGTCTTGTTCATGTAGGGCCTACCATGTTGCGGTTTGCCAACGTGTCAATAAACGAATAATAATAATAATTATTATATATATATATATTATTATATATTATATATATAATTATATATATATATATGATAGCGATAATAATAATAGCGATAATAATTATTATTATTATTCGTTTATTGACACGTTGGCAAACCGCAACATGGTAGGCCCTACATGAACAAAAAGTACCTCCAGTAAATTACGCCTATGCTTAGAAGGACTGATGATGATCAGTTTATAATAAGAATAATAATAATCTAATAATCTTTTTCTTTAATTAAGCACCTTGTAAACGCACTGCGCTGTACAGTGAACATACATATAGTAGAAACGGCAGCCATGCAGGGCGCCTTACATAGGCCTACATGTATACAGTAGAAGCCCATGATTATAGTTTTACAGAAGTCGAATATAACTGTTTAAGCCACAGCCAACATACGGCGCCAATCAAGGCCTACAATTCATTTAACCACCGCCGCCACCTAGGGAGTGGAAGGCTGAATAAACCTTATGGATGTCTACGGGGTTCGATCTTGGTACCTACTGCTCTTCACGCCAGTGTGTTATCCACTAGGATACTGTAACCGTATAGTCCCCGGCGCCGCCGCCATCCGCCGCCGCCGCCGCTAAGCCCTCAAGTCGAAATCAGTCGCTAAGCTATCGACTGCTAGCGACTTCGTTCACTTTTATTTTGCTTGTTGTACAGTTTTAATCGCGGTTTCCAAGTTTCGATTTGACGAAAACATAAGCAGCAGGACATAAGAAAGACTTACAATACAATACAATATTTGTTTGTTGAGGAAAACAAACTGACAAGCCGCAACTTGGTACATTATAAGAAAGAGTTTGCTCTATTAGTAAGAGTTCTCATTGAGAATACGGGGGAAATAGTTGTTGTCTTTTTGGTAAAGTGAATTTATGCATTCTAGGGCCTATTACGAAGATGATGTTGATGATTAGGAAGAGGGGGAATAAGCAGGGTGAGAATTGTCGGGGGATATGGGTTTCAACCCCTAATCTTTCTTGTGATCCCCACAGTTAAGTCTTCACTGCACATTGCAGGAGGTCGTTCCAACCCCTCAGTTATGCTGGTGTAATTTAGCATTATTTGATTCTGAATCTCTGACATAGTGAAGAAATTTCGATAGTGTATCATGTATGCCTTTTGGAATTTTCTCAGCAAAGGAATTGATTTTGATTGATTCGAGTTCGACTTGCAAAACTGCTAGCGTTGAAATCTCCTCCTTTCAAATTTTGTTGACATCAGTTTGCAAAATACGGATAAAATATTCAACTCCACATGGGTCAAAGTCTAACCTCCCCCCCTTAGTCTTTTTCTACAATTCTCACACTGCATGTGAATAAGTGTAAGAGTGCATGATTCTCATTCTCTGCAAACTGCCTGAAAGAGGTACGTATCAGCAGTTTCGGCCAACTGGTTGCCAGTAAGATCGGGATCGCTATAAATCCTCCTCGCTTCATTCGATTTAAATAAAGCGCTCAGTTTCACGAATTCACATTAACATTAATTTTCACAGTCATCTGTCTGTCCCCTGTCAGCATGAACACATGGAGCGGAGCCCATATTCCCATATTGGACCCGTAAAGAGCCCATGTGGGTTCCATCTAATGCCCACGGAAATGAGGGCACGGTCAGTACAGTATGCGGTAAAATGAATACGGTAATACTGTTAAGTAATCAGGCGTGTCCAATAGACATGCCTGATTACGTGAGAAGTCGATAACAAGTCGCTAAGTCAGTCGATAAGTCTAAGCGACTTAGTCAGTCGATAAGCATGCGACTTAGTCGACTAAGTCACTAAGTCAGTCGCTAACTCATCAAGTCAGTCGGTAACTCCTTAGCGACTGACTCCGGGGACTATAACCGTAGAGTAGTGGATAACACACTGGCGTGAAGAGCAGTAAGTACCAAGATCGAACCCCGTAGACATCCGTAAGGTTTATTCAGCCTTCCACTCCCTAGGTGGCGGCGGTGGTTAAATGAATTGTAGGCCTTGATTGGCGCCGTGTGTTGGCTGCTCTTCACGCCAGTGTGTTATCCACTACTCTACGGGCCCCCCCCCCCCCCCCTAGCAATGCCTATACCATGTAAGACAGAACATCGCCAGAAACATTAGCTAGCAATTACCGAACAGCTATAGGATTAAACGTGGAACATTAAATGAAAATATTGAAAATTAGCTGTGTAGGCCCCCTATTATTCAGCCTAAGTGCACGGTAGTCAGAGCGTTATCGGGAGGTAGTGAACAGAGTGGAGTGGTATAGGCCTATATATATAATATATAGGCCTAATATAGGCCTAATGAAAAACAGGATTGGACCCAATACAAACCGCTTAGGCTACACCGTACACGTACCGCAATTCAAGACAAAGCTTGGGGACAGAAATTTGTTGATTTGTGTGAACTAATTAATATTGAGTACAGAGGTGTACGCATAGGTAATGTAATGTAATGTAATTGGACATTCATGCAGCGCCGCTCGTGGGCAAACCAAATCAGAAACGCTCTCTGCGTTAGCTTATAGGCCTACATTAAGCCATTCAAAATGCAGTCGCCCGTAAATGTAAATGTAAATGTAGCCTGCGCGATTTTCTATAGCGACCGTATATATGGCCTCGACCCTGCTCATTTTTCAATGAATTGATCGGGTGAAATCCTTCACCACCGCTGCCCGTTTGAATGGGTGCCACGCATAAGCGCCGACTTTTGCTTTTAGACCTACCTCTGCAGGGTGCCTGGGTCCTCCCCTCCCTTGCCCCTTCCCACTCAACTTAGGTAGCTTTAGAGGATTTTCGGAGAAAGAAAATGTTTTTTACATAGGTTACGAGGTTATAAAAAGTAGTGGAATTCGGTGACAACGTTCCAGTATTATTATTATTTTTTAAATAATAAATAAACTATTTATGTACGGGCTGTGACTGTAGGCTATACGGTCGTGCAATGTTGGGTATTTGTGTTGTAGGCCTAGTTGTACTTCTCAAGTTGTGAGATTACTTAATTGCAGTCTTGTTGTGCACTCGAGTTCGTTTTTAAAAATCTTGGTCTTGGTCTTGGTTTTGAGACCAAAAGTCTTGAGGTTCAAAGTCTTGGTCTTGGTCTTGGTCTTGAGGTTCAAAGTCTTGGTCTTGGTCTCGTAAGACCAAGACCAAGACCTTGAAGACCGGCTGTCAATATGAACAGTCAATTAACAAAACTCAAGAAATTAAAAATTTATCAAAGCTGACTGCGTCATACGACCAAGATCTACGGGCGGATGTATACAAGTCTTCTTGGTCAGGAAGACAGGAACCTATCGGCAGCAGCAACAGTTAGGCATATGTTGTATCAGACGGTCTGAGAAACCATGAGAGGATTTCATAAAGACTCAATCACGATTTGTACATTTGCATCCAGTGCTTGAAACGCTACTGTGTGTGCTGGCGACTTCAGAACCTGTAGAACGTATTTTTCACATGGCGGAATTTTTATGAGGCCCCACAATTTAAGGCACGTCGTGATCAGAAAATTCTTAGCGAATTGTTTGTTTTTAAGTACAAAAAGGCATTTGGAATAACATTTTACATGAGGACTTTTGTAAATACGAATTCGGAATTCTCTGCAGTCTGCATTTAAAGTTAATTTGCTTGAATAAAATAAAAGACTCATATGTTTTCATTAAAATAGCGAGTATTCCGACTTGACAATTTTTTTAGTAAGGAATAGAAATCTTGACCTGACTGTGATTTTTGGGGTCTTGGTCTTGGTCTTGGTCTCGAGGTTCAAAGTCTTGGTCTTGGTCTCGAGGTTCAAGGTCTTGGTCTTGGTCTTGAGGTTCAAAGTCTTGGTCTTGGTCTTGAGGTTCAAAGTCTTGGTCTTGAGGTTTAAGGTCTTGACAACAAGACTGCTTAATTAGTTGTAACAAATTTGAATTTGAGGTCCGAATTCTACTGGGTGCCAGACACCCACTGAACTTTCTCTCTGGCTGCATTGGCACACAAGGTTCCCATGCAAGGAGTCGGCGCCTATGGTGCCACGTACGCCATTTAAAGTCCCCATGTACGGATCGAACGTGCTAGCCCGAGATTTAAATATCTGAAACAATTGAGCCACCTAATAAATCCCGGCCTGGACCACCACGTAGGCCTACATAGCTTAATTCTGTCCTCAATTCTCTCCACTGGCTTAAAATACCCGAACAAATAGAATATAAAGTCATATCACTCACCTAGCTACAATACATCCAATCCTCCCAGCCATCCTGGGATCTCCGACAGCTATAGTTCATGGTCCAACCACCACGTTCAACCCGCTTCTCCTCTGCCCTAACAATTCTGCCCTTCCGTCACATCATCACTAACATTTGTAAATGTAAATGTAAATGTACGCGATTTTCTATATCGACCGTGGCCTCGACCCTGCTCATTTTTCAATGAATTGATCGGGTGAGAACCGTGATATCCTTCACCACCGCTGCCCGTTTGAATGGGTGACACGCCATTTAAGGTCCCCGCGCGCGCGCGCGGCCGTGTTGGGACCGTGCTAGCCCAAGATTTAAACAGTGATGGGCACTAAACTATTTTTTTTAGTTAAACGAAAACTATTTTCCAACTAAAAAAATTGTTTAACTAAAGTTGGCAACTGATTTTGGAAATTAGTTAACTAAACTAAAAAAGTAGTTACACTTTTTCCAACTTTTTTCCAACTTTTTACGACAAACATTTGCACAATAAAAGACGTTAAGTGAACTGTAATAATGCAAAGCGTCAATGACAATTTCACCTTCAAACTATGCAATGTGTACTGTTCTTGTTCTAGCATACAGTTACATGTGTACTGTAAGTAGTGTATGAATTTGAAAACACAGGCTGTAAATGCTAAAACCATGCAGCGTTAAAATGTTTTTTTGATGACAGTGTTCAATGTTCACTGTGGAAAAATAGTTGCATATTGCTGATTTTTTTAGTTAAACTTTTTAGTTAGCAACTAAATTTTTTTAGTTAAACTATGGTTTTAACTAAACTATTTTTTTAAGTTAAACTTCTTCCTTAACTAAAATTTTTTAGTTTAACTAAAAGTTAGCAACTTTTTAGTTAACTATTGCCCATCACTGGATTTAAATCTCTGAAATAAGCCACCTTCGGGAAGCGAACCGCGGTCCGCATGCGCTCTAACATAGAGTCGCATGAGACGCGCAGCCAACGCTCTTACCGATGTAGCTAACTGGGCCGCATACATTTGCGATTCGCTCCATAGCCATAGCTGTACCACCCCTCTGGAACAAACCCTCACCAGTACTAAGAGAAAATATCAGATTCATCATACGAAGTTACGAACTCACCAAAACCTCACCTCATATTGCTATCTCTCCACAGGACCTGTGTGGTCTTTCACTCAAAAGAGAAAAAACGGTAGGCCTACTTGTCGGTTTCACGACCACCAAATTTTCATGGTGTCGGTTTCACGACCACCAAATTTTCATCGTTCATCCCGCTTCTAGTTTCATTAACATTTTAATCATTCATCCCGCTTTCAGTTTAATTTACATTTTAATCGTTCGTTCCGCTTCCATTTTAATTTACATTTTAATCGTCATCCCGTATCTAGTTTAATTTACATTTTAATCGTCATCCCGTATCTAGTTTAAATTTACATTTTAATCGTTCATCCCGCTCTCAGTTTAATTAACATTTTAATCGTTCATCCCGCTTCCAGTTTAAATTAACATTTTAATCGTTCATCCCGCTTTTAGTTTAATAGGGTAATTTGACCTAATTCCAGCCGTTTTTTTTTACTTTTACATAAACTTCATATTAAAAGTCAACCGACCAATGTGTATGATATATCAAATGAAAGAAAAATTGTTCTACAAAGTGAACAATACTCCAGCCACTACCAAAAATCTATGTACCAATCACAGCATTGAAAAATAAACAAGGCCTGTGTGAGACCAAATTCCAGCCATGTTAACCTAATTCCAGCCTACCTGTTTTGTATATGACCAAATTCCAGCCAGCCATATTATTAAGGCATCCAGTTTTAAAAACAATGTGTCAAGGTAAAATATTTCAATATTTTTAAAAATATTACTATATTTTTTATTTATTTTTATTATTCAAACAGCAAATCGCACAATTCCAAAAGGGAGAACTGCTAAGCGGGACCTAGATCCTCATAGGGTTTTCTTTTCTATTGTTCCCGGATAACATCCTTTTATACACTTGTAACATACTTCAAATGTCTTGTTTGATGTTGTTTGATGAAACCAATAACATTTATGATTATGGTTGTCATAGGCGTAATTTGGGGGGGGGGGTACGAGGGGTACCCACAAACCCACTTTTTGGACTGAGGGTAGTCTCAGGGTACCCCCAACAATAACTTGCTTTTTTTAACCCCACTTTTTATTCAATGCCAATCAATATTTTATTATTACTGCAATTAAAAAAATGGCTTATTTTTATTGACACAAATATTAATGAGAATGGTGTAAGGATCAAATGTCCAACATGGTCTCCATGCGAAAAGCAAAAGTGGAGTGGAACTTGGTACCCCCGCCCCCACTTTCTAGACCAAAGTTACGCCCGTGATGGTTGCGGTTAGGCCTATATAAAGTAAGGGTACTTGTCGGTTTCACGACCCCCAAACACACCGAAAGAAAACACCACAATATGAAGTGAAAATTTTATTTCACGTCATGAAATTCTGCATACGTGTATACATACGTATATACATAGATACGTATATACATATGTATATACATACATACATATATATGTATGTACATGTATATGTATATGTTCATGTATATGTACATGTATATGTACATGTATATGTATATGTATATGTATGTACATGTACATGTATATACATACATAGTACATACATACATACATATACATACATACATACATACATATAAATACATATACATATACGTATATACAGATATCTTATCTTATCTTATATAATTATTTATAAAGCGCCTCTCACAGCATAGACTATTCAGAGGCGCTCCCAGCGTGTCAGCCCCGAGGGAAAAGAAAGGTCTTTAGGCAGCGGAGAGAAGAAGGCGAGAGCCCAAGCAATATCTTGCTACGGAGAGAGGGGGGCAGGTCATTCCAAAGGGAAGGGCCAAGGATGGCAAAAGCACGATGCTGAGCCATCGAAGTCCTTGCACGAGGGACAAGCAGATCAAAGCGGTCAGCAGACCGAAGAGGGCGGGAAGACAGAGCAGATAGAGGTTTGCGCATTAGGTCACAGAGGTATTTAGGAGCTTTTCCCAGTTGAGTCCTAGAGACCAGGAGAAGAACCTTGTATTGGATGCGGGAAGCAACAGGAAGCCAGTGAAGTACATCAGTCATAAAGGTAGTTATGTGAGAGAAGCGAGGAAAACGGGCAATGAGCCTGGCAGCCGCATTCAGAACAGACTGCAGAGATGAAAGGCGCGCTTTAGGGAGCCCAGCAAACAATGAATTGCAATAGTCAATGCGGCAGCAAATGAAGGCATGGACCATAGTAGTGAACACTGAAGGAGAAACTGATCTTCTTACAGCCCTCAAACGCCTAAGATGATAGAAACAGGAACGTGTCAGGTGGGAGAGGTGTTCAGAAAACGAGAGGGTACTATCAAGGGTGACACCCAAATCCCGAACACTGGATGAAAATGAAAAAGCAGGGTATATTGACGACAGAAGTGGGATATCAAGTTTAGAAAGTTGCTGTTTAGTGCCAAACCAGATCAGTTGGGTCTTAGAAGAGTTAAGGTTAAGTCGATTTGATGACATCCAAGAGTGGAGATCATGTGAGAGGGAATGATATACATGCATATACATACGTATATACATATACATACGTATATACATATACATATACATACGTACATACATACATACGTATACATAGATGCATACGTGTATACGTGTATGTGCATACATAGAATTAAAATATACATCATTTGAAATGAGGTAATGTAACGTAGTTGGGGGTCGGAGTTTGGGGGTCGTGAAACCGACAAGTACCAAAGTAAGTAATCATAAACCTGGCATAGACTAAATTTATTTGGTTGGGCACCCAACAACTTGCTTATCTTGACCTTGCTACCCTGGTCGATGAATTTCCTAGTTACACTTTCTCTACGGTAGTTCGCGATTTTGGAGTCCTGCCAGATCACGGGCTTACACTTGCAGCAAAGTCCTCAAGGTCTATGACAAATGGTAACTCCAATGGCACAAACCCGGCAAGATCAGGAGCTCAGACTTTGCTCATCTCCATTGCCTTGTCCACACTTGTTGCTATCAGCTGCGTCAGCTTCGCACAATTGCCCGCTCTCTTAATTATCCATGGCGCCATTGCTACGTTAGGCCTAGTAGGCCTACACTCCTTTATCACGGAAGCTCGACTTGACTACTGTTCCTCACTTTACTATGGCCTACCTTCTAGTCTGGCATGCCTCGATCGAGTGCAACGCTCTGCGGCGAGCCTTACTGGCCAATTACCAAAATTTGGTCAGGTCTCTGGTTATATGTTGGAGAGCCTACATTGGCATCCTGTCAGCCACCGTGTAGTATACAAGGTTGTTTTCCTGGTCTGGCGGTGCCAACTGGGCTGCGTTCCAGCTTCTCTGCGGGTCCTTTGCCGCCCCGTGCTGGGAGTTCAAGGGTATACCCGCCACTTCCGCTCTTCGAGGAAGAGGGTGCGCATGGTGCCTTTTGCCCGCACAGCCACCATGCGGAACCGTGCTTTTTCAGTGGTAGGCCCGACGGCATGGAACGGGCTCCCTTTGGAGCTGCTCCTGCTCCCTAGAACTCCCACTGATACGTTCTGCACTAGATTGAAAACTGTTTTATTTGGCCGTGCTGTAGCCTGTAGTCGGGAGCACCTCTGAGTAGCCCCCTTGAAGAGACGCTATATAAATATTCGAATGATTGAATGAATATAATAGCAAGGACTATAGGCCTATGCCTAGCAAGTGTAATTAAGAAATTGGGCAAGCAATATGCTTGACTCAATTCCAGCCACTCTTGTCTCAATTCCGGCCACCGGCTGGAATTTGGTTCAAGCACGGCTGGAATTTGGTCATACCACACAGGCAGTAACAAACTAATTATACGGACCGTAGACAATAGTAACACACAAAGTGTGCATTCAAATATCTATTTATTAGTACTGTTTTTCACAAAAAATATAATATATTATGGTACTTTGTGTATGATTTAACAAGCGTACCTTTAAATTTTTTGAAATTGTGAAAAATCTTCTCAGAATTTGCGATTTTTTAGGTAAATATTTAGGCCTACTTTCAATCTGCAACGTCCAGAGGTAAAACTTTAAACGAAGTACGTGATCTGTTGATGACCGCGTTCATACTGATTCGGAAAATAGTCGTGTTCGAAAATTCGGACGGTAAATATAAAAGTTAGAGCGAAACGAAAAGGTGGCTGGAATTAGGGACCTGGCCGGAATAAGGTCAAATTACCCTAACGTGAAATATAAAGTTAACTTCATGTTGTGGTGTTTTCTTTCGGTGTGTTTGGTGGTCGTGAAACCGACAAGTACCGAAAAAACTGCCTTTCACAAATCCTTGTCCGATTCCTCCTCTTCGCTTTAGGCTACCTCCCTCGCCGTTTTAACCCTAAACACCAAACCCACATAAGTCGTCTGACTGTCTGCCTGAGTGACCCCTTTGGATCTTGACCTGGAACCGATTTTACCCCCTCCCTCCCGCTTATCGATTATGATTTGACTGAGCTTCTGTGAATAAGCACAGTATAAAATAATGTGGATACTGTGGAATAAGGCAGAAATCTCGAGATTACGATTACGATTTCCGCGGTAAACGTACGTTTTAGCGTATTTAATTATTGGACGAAATGTCCACGTTCGCTTTAGTGTTTTTAATTATTAGAAGCTGTATGAGCGATGAAAATAGAAATCAAACTGGTAGCGATGAAAATATAAGTCAAACTGGAAGCTAGCTAAGCGATGAAAATGGAGATCAAACGAGAAGCTGGATGTGCGAAGAAGGCAATCCTCCACGTTAGGTGCGCACTGTTATAGTGGATAGTTATCAGCAATTGTGATGACTGATGAAAATATAACTCAAACTAGAAGTTGGATGATTGATGAAAATATTATTGAAACTAGAAGCTGGATAAATGATGAAAATATTACATAATAAAACGGAAACTAGAAGACTTTGGAATTGCGATGAAACTATATCGTTTAACGCCGATATCATTGCCGTGGATGAGCGATGAAAACATATCATAGTAAAACTTGAAATAGAAGCTGGATATGCGATGAAAATGAGCTAAAACTGGAAGCTGGATGGATGAACGATTAAAACGTGTAATATTAAACGAAACTAGAAGCTGGAAGGTGGATGAAATAATTATTTACGCTATTCATTTTTTCTAAATCCTGCCAATAATTAAATATGCTAAAGCGTACGTTTACCGATTTCCGCTATGTGGTCGTCGGGGAACCAGCTTGGTCTAGGACAATTTCCGGTGTGAAAACTAGAATTATACACGTCAAATTCGTAAATTAGGGGACATTTTCAAGAGAAGTGATTAATATGCTTCCAAACTGTAGCGATCTGGATAAAATTGGCAGCTTTTGCACCTAGAAACGATTTATTGTTATTTGATTTTTTTAAAATTTTCTTTCGTTGAGACGGATTGAGCACTAGCTGTGTTTTCGTTTTTATCGAACTTATTACAGTAAGTATCGGGGTGAAATTGTTGGATATCCAAATTGCTTTGCCTCTTTACCAATTTAGCATGACTGAATAACGGCAGACAGTTGTGGTATGGGTAATTCTGGAGAAGGTGGTACTCGCGGTCGTTCCGCTTATAAACAATATGGCTCCCCAGATTGTGAGTAGAGGTACCGGAAGAACTATGGTAAGTAAGTAAATAAGCAGTAAGGAAGAGAAAATTAAGAACGCACAGAGTCACAAAGTTTATGAAAGTGTGTTTATTGGTGTAAAACAAATTAGGTTGATAAGTTTCCATAATGTTTGAGAGAAAGTTCTCAAGAAGTGCGTTTTGCCACACGAACTCGTGCAGATGCATTGGTGCGTAGCGAAACCCGAATTCCCGCAAGGAATTTCGCCCGGATTTCCGAAATCGATTTTCTAAGTCTATGTCATGTATAAGAATTCAAACTTCAACAATTCGTTTTTAGATAGGGTGTTATATTTCAAACATTACAATTTAATTTTGGGAATATAATGGTCTTTGGGAGTTTGACTGCTGTGTATAAACCTGTTTTCGGGATATCAGGCTATTGTGTATTTTCAGCGTTTTCGGAGAATCGGGTTTTGGGGATTCAGGATGACTAGGGACAGTAGAAAATCACGAAAACACAGCAAACACGGAAGCCGTGTTTTTCGGCATTTGCCTTGTTTTCTGTGATTTTTGACATTTGCCGTGTTTTCGTAAAAAATGCCGTGTTTGTTGCAAATTTTTTTGCTTGTGGCAGTTTCCCACATCTGTTTGAGCTTGCTATTCGATATCTGTCAGTTCCTGGCAATTCTGTTGATGCAGAACGGAGCGTTAGTCAATACATACTGGTGAATGCACCTCAGTGTCAAAATTTGACAGATGACAATTTAGTGCTTCATGTTATGATGGTATTCAATCATCATCATCATCATCATCAGTTCCTGACGCCAGCCATTTGGCGGCGATGGGTACGAACAAAAGATCTCCATTGTCCTCGGTCATTTGTCAAGTCTATTGCCCCCCTTAGTGTTAGTCCAAGTGATGTTATGTCCTCTGTTATATTATCTATCCAGCGTAGTCTTGGTCTGCCTTTTTGTCTTTTCCCTTAGAATCTTGCATGTCGCGCATTGTGTGGGATTCGGTCAACTGGCATTCTCTCTACATGTCCAAACCATCGGAGTCTTCGTTGAACGACTTTGTCTAGCAGAGTTGTTTTGATGCCTAAGGATTGTCTTATGTTTTCGTTTCTTATTTTCTGCAGTCTTGAAATCCCTGCGATCTTCCTCAGCCAGCTCATTTCTGCTGTAAGAATTCTTCTCTCATCTTGTTTTCGCATTGTCCAACATTCCGATCCATATAGGAAAATGGGTTGTATCATTGTCTCGTATATATTTGTCTTGGTTTTCTTTGTTAATTCTTTGCTCCTCCATATTCTGTTCATTATTCCAAATGCTTGTGAAGTTGACAATTGTCAATTTGTCAATGAACAATGAATATGAAAGATAAACATATAATGTGTTACAAGAAAACTGTGTTTTTGCCGTGTTTTTCGCGATTTTTTTAAGTATGACGTGTTTTTCGCATTTTTTACCGTGATTTTCTACTGTCCCTAAGGATGACCCCAATTGTGACTTGTGCTAAATAGTCTCTTCGATTTAATTCAACACTTGTATGTGTGTATCTGAGCTTTAATAGAGCGCATTTGTAAGAACCTTTCAGAAGCACTGAGAGATTTAAACAGGTGCGTGTTAACAAATGACGAGAATGTTGCTTGAGCTGAGTTAACAGGAATAGTGCGAATGTTGCAGAAATACTGTTCCAAAAGCAGGGAACTATGCAGGACAGTGCACGGTGTTTTCGTGATGAATTATGCACTTATAGATGACCTAGGGCAGCTGAACGAAGCGATTGATGATGCGATTGCATACCAACCGGCACAAACAACTCTTGTATATATGTTGAGGTGGCGCTCACCAACGAGGCCCGGCCCTGGAGCAGGATCTTGTATTTGATTCTTTCCTCTATTTTTAAACAATCAATGCAGCGTATCTCTCATATATTCTGAAATTGAGAGCTTTTTGGTAAATTGGTCACTAGGTAAGCGACATAGTTCAGAACGGAATGAAGCTGAGAGATTCACAATTTTAGCAAGCCTGTAAGGATGGAATTGCAGTAGTACAGGCACGTCAGGACAAACAAATGGACTTAGTGTCATTGCAGCGCCAAATGATAGGTTGCACTGTATTGACCGAATTTGATGCAGCTGGTAGAGGCATGACCTGCACAAGACTTCACATGGTCAGCCATTGACAGTTCAAGTTGATAAACACTCCCAATCTCTCCCATATCATTAAAATTATCCAATCTCTCATCATATCATTAAAGTTGTCCAATTTTAGAGGGTGTATCAACTTTGTTAAAACACAAGTTTTGAAGATTTCTTTTCATCTGTTGCTCACATCATCATCCACGACCAGGCATGAATTTGAATTCCTACACAGTGGGAAATACATTTTGTTGATGATTAGGGCTGTCAATGGGACCTCGAATACCCCGGCCCCGTTTGAAGGGTCGCACCCGGGCCCTTAAATCAATACTCAAAACCGGACAGAAGAAGCATAATACATTAAGTAAGTTTAAAAGTTGAACAGGCCGCCCAGGCAGGCGACCGTTAAGCCTGTCAATCAGTGAAGGAAGGTGGTGCGGCATAGGAAAGGGGGTGACTGACTGGCTGTTCTTTCACCCGGCTTGTGCGCTGTTGAATGAAGGGTGGATAATTTGAATGACAGCGCTGACTAACCCTTCAGGCCTGGGCTTCGGGATAGCCGTTAATTGCATGATCAGTATTGGATGACTTGACTATCAAGTATTCCGTGATGCTCTTCGCTGCTCAAAACTTGGTTCTGACTCCTCTTCACTGGATGTCTTGTCGGTGGCTGACCTGTTTGACCTTTACTCCACCACCATGAACGAAATACTGGATAAATTACTACCTCAGCGGAGGGTCAAAATGCGCATGCGACCACTTGCTGTGTGGTTTGACAGCGAGTGCCGCCAGTATCGTAGACGTACACGCTGTCTTGAAAGACGCTACCGTCGCTCGAAAGATCCGGCTGACCACCTGACGTGGGTGACTCAACTCCGATCGCTCCATCGTCTATATCACCGCAAGGAGGCTGAATTTTGGGAGAGACTCGTCGCTCGAGATGAAAAGAACCCAAAACGTCTCTGGTCTTCCATCTCGGGACTCCTGGGCCGAGCCTCCTGTTCGTCTTCCTCTCCTGCGTTTTCGGCCAATGATTTCCTCAGAATGATGACAGAAAAGATTGCGGGCTTACGTGCTTCAACCGCTGACTCGTCTCCACCTGAATTCACACGCACGGACTTCAAGTTTGGTGACTTTCGTCCCATCCTTGAGGCTGATCTTCGACGTGTTCTCAGCTCTTCAAATCAGAAATCTTGTGAACTGGACCCGCTTCCTCCGTTTATTCTTACTAATGTTTTGGATGATGTTGTCCCATTTTTGATATATTTGTTCAATAGGTCTCTAGCAGAGGGCCATCTCCCTCCATCTCAGAAGCAAGCTATTGTCTTCCCTACCCTCAAAAAACCTAATCTTGACTCACAAGTATGTTCTAACTATCGTCCTATTTCTAACCTTTCTTTTCTCTCAAAAACTCTTGAGAGACTTGTCTCGCTTCAACTTCTGCCCTATCTTGAACAGTCTGGACTCCTCCCTTCTAGTCAATCAGGGTTTAGAGGTCACCATTCTACGGAAACTGCCCTCCTGTCCCTTCTCTCGGACATTTATACTGCCATTGACAGGTCTCATTTGACGCTTCTAGCACTCTTTGATGTTTCCTCGGCCTTCGACATGGTTGACCATGAAATCCTACTTCAACGTCTTGAACTATCTTGTGGTCTCAGTGGTCTCCCTCTTCTTTGGTTCAAATCTTACCTCTCTGACCGTACTCAGAGGATTGTCCTTGGTGACTCCAGAACTGCCTGGGTTAGAGTTGAGTATGGTGTCCCACAGGGTTCTGTCCTTGGCCCCATTCTGTACTTACTCTACACAGCTGACATTCCTTCTATATTTACTAAACACTTTACCTCTGGTCACCTTTATGCAGATGATGTTCAGATCTTTGTCCAAGGCCCATCCTCTCAGCAGATCTCCCTTGTTGGATCCATTGATTCCCTGTCACATGATCTCCACTCTTGGATGTCATCAAATCGACTTAACCTTAACTCTTCTAAGACCCAACTGATCTGGTTTGGCACTAAACAGCAACTCTCTAAACTTGATATCCCACTTCTGTCGTCAATATACCCTGCTTTTTCATTTTCATCCAGTGTTCGGGATTTGGGTGTCACCCTTGATAGTACCCTCTCGTTTTCTGAACACCTCTCCCACCTGACACGTTCCTGTTTCTATCATCTGAGGCGTTTGAGGGCTGTAAGACGATCAGTTTCTTCTTCAGTGTTTACTACTATGGTCCATGCCTTCATTTGCTGCCGCATTGACTATTGCAATTCATTGTTTGCTGGGCTCCCTAAAGCGCGCCTTTCATCTCTGCAGTCTGTTCTGAATGCGGCTGCCAGGCTCATTGCTCGTTTTCCTCGCTTCTCTCACATAACTACCTTTATGACTGATGTACTTCACTGGCTTCCTGTTGCTTCCCGCATCCAATACAAGGTTCTTCTCCTGGTCTCTAGGACTCAATTGGGAAAAGCTCCTAAATACCTCTGTGACCTAATGCGCAAACCTCTATCTGCTCTGTCTTCCCGCCCTCTTCGGTCTGCTGACCGCCTTGATCTGCTTGTCCCTCGCGCAAGGACTTCGATGGCTCATCATCGTGCGTTTGCCATCCTTGGCCCTTCCCTTTGGAATGACCTGCCCCCCTCTCTCCGTAGCAAGATTTTGCTTGGGATCTCGCCTTCTTCTCTCCGCTGCCTAAAGACCTTTCTTTTCCCTCGGGGCTGACACGCTGGGAGCGCCTCTGAATAGTCTATGCTGTGAGAGGCGCTTTATAAATAATTATATAAGATAAGAAAGATAAGATAAGAGGGCGCCAAGCCAATGATGACTAACATTGATTTAGGTCTTACTGTATAGATTAATAATATATGGCCTTTTGGACAACATAATTTTCCATTTTGAGATTGATTACTGTCTTAATGAGTTGGTCTCTCAAGACTTTAAACGAAATCTCGTCATTTGCTGCCATTGCTGAGCATGAAACAACAGCTATGGCGGCAAATAACGAGGTAAATAAAAGTTTGAGAGGTTTTTCAGAATCCATTCCATTGATTTGTGTATTTAACTGTCTAATCAGTAATCAGGTCAGTGCAGCCAACTTTTAAAAACTTTTTTAATAAAATGTGCATCAGTTATTAATTATCTAGATTCTAGAAGTTACATGTAATTTAGCGAATTATGACTATTAGCAGCTAGCGAGCTATCGGCCGCCATTTTATATACTGTGTATTGTAACATAACTAATTTTTGGCTTTCTCAAAGTATATTTCCAATGACGGGCCTTCGGGTACCCACTGAAAATTAGCTCGAGCACCCGGGCCATGTTTTATAACAGTTTGGCAGCCCTATTGATGACACTTGTTGCACACTTTGGAACTACCGGTAGTTCAAAAGCTGGGTAGAAGAAGATCCAGTCTTGGATCAAGTCATACTTTCCCTCTTCTTCATTCACTCTTAATGCTGCTGGGCACTCACCTAATCCTCACACTCTCACCTGTGGTGTGCCTTAATTTTTTGTATTCATTATCAGCAATTAACACACCTCTCTGTGTTGATGAATGATTGTTTGACATATTGTTACACAATAAACCTGGAAATTGTCAAGTCATTGTATAATCATTTGAAGTAAATTTTGTCTATGCTCATCTGCAGTTGTAAGGTTAGGATTTTAACTATTGTAGAATGTGATATTTTGTTAAATGGTGTTTGTAGGTGAAACTTGATAACATGGATCCTAACCTTTGGAATGGTTTGAAAAGCAGCCAGGCTTCCGGTCGTGCTGGAGCACCTAGTGGGGCAGAATTGACCCTTTCGTTACAGCCTACGCTGTCTCAACCAGCCATTAATAATGCTGTTGAAATATTTGCCTTCCTTGATCGCCAGCGTCTTGCTGCAGCATCAGGTATGGTACTATCTGAATTAAAGTTTTAAGTCAGATGTTAGCGAGCCATTGTCCAAAGATGTTCCTGCTTTTTTAGGAATTTTAAGAAACTCCTGAAAGGCACTGTGTAAATGATCTGTTGCTTTGCATCCTGAATTTGTTATTCTGGTCTGAAACTACTCAGTGTTTTCTTCAAGAAACAAAGTGAACCATAAAAATTTTTGAATATGTTTCACTGTGTGAAACCAATCAAGTCTTAAAGATGCTTTTGTATCGTTTTTCTTGTTGGGTAAAAAGAGCTGAGTGTTAAAATTGTGACCTACACCTGCGCACGGCTGCCCGGCTGGTGGGTCGCATCCCCAAGCTTGGCCGGGTCTCGGAGTACATGTGGGAGGTGCTTCACTGGCTCCCTTACCCGCAGCGCATTGCTTATCGGGTCTCTGCTTTTGTTTGGCGGTGCCTTGAAGGCTTGTCTCCCCCTTACCTCCGGGAACTTTGCTGCTCCACTGTGGCTTTTCAGCATCGTGGTTCAATTCGCTCTGCAGCGCAGGCTGAGCTCCTTGTCCACCACGCACGGACTGCTATCCAGCAACACCGTGCCTTTTCTGTCTCTGGCCCAGCGACCTGGAATGGGCTTCCAGTAGCGTTGCGCCTGACCCCAATTGATTGCTCTTCTCTGTTCCACTCCTGCCTGAAAACTGTCTTGTTTGACCAGGTTTGGACTAGGAGCGCTCCTGAGTAGATAACCTTGAAGGGGCGCTATATAAGACCTCTGTAATAATAATAATAATACACCATGATGAAAGAAGTTAAATGTAAAACTGTTAGATGACTAATGTTTCAAAGATTTTACATTCATTGTGGATTACCTTGCAATCTATCTAATGCTTAATTTGAATTAAGGTGACCTCATATTTGATGCAAGATATAGTGCTGTTTCATGTTAAAATTATTTACAAGTTACTTGGTATAGTTTATGTTTGCATATATATATATATATATATATATATATATATATATATGCACATATCGGCCAAACGTGCTGGATTAACAATAAATGTGGACAAAACAAAACAATGGTATTTGGCAAAGAGACAATAGAAAAGGAAATAAGAGTGCAAGAGGAGGTGATTGAAAATTTAACCGAATTTGTGTACTTAGGCAGTCTGCTAATATGGAATAATGATTGCACAAGGGACATAAAAGCAAGAATAGCAAAGGCGAAGGGAGTCATGGCAGGACTAAATACCATATGGAAGACCAAACAAATCAGTTACAAGACCAAATTAAATATCTTAAAAACTTGTGTGTTTAGCACAGCTCTTTATGCCTGCGAATCATGGACAATTAAAAAGACGGACCAGGATAAAATATTGGCATTTGAAATGTACTGCTATAGGAGGATACTACACCTAAATTGGACAATGAAGGTGACAAATTTGGAAGTTCGAAGAAGGCTGAATATAAAGACAGATCTAATGCAAACAGTAATAAAGAGAAAACTAAGTCTCTTTGGGCATATATGTAGAATGGACGACAATAGAAAAATAAAAACTGATGATGGGAATTATGGATGGAAATGGGCAGAGGGGCATACCCAACAGAGAGTGGACAGACGACATCGAAGACTGGTGTAAACAAGATCTGCACAACTTCAGAATATTAGCACAAGACCGAGGACTTTGGAGAAAAATGATTAAATATGCATTGGACACCTACGGGCCTTCGGCCCATGGATCCTGATGATGACGATGATATATATATATATATATATATATATATATATATATATATATATATATATATATATATATATATATATATATATATATATATATATATATATATATACTAGTTGTAACCTGTGATAGATCCTAATGTAAATTAACTTTATAATAAGCTGTAATGTTAACAAGTTTATAATTTTTTAAAAACTTTATATAATAAGCTGTAACATTAAAAAGTAAAATTTGCTTCAGACTATAGATTTTAAAAAAGTAAGCTTAATTGTTATCACTACAATAATTGTTTGATGACAACATTTTGGTAAACGTTCGATGCTTATGGTTGGGCAGCACTTGTGCTTTTTCATGGGTGTTCTTAGCGAAGACCTTGAGTAATTGATGGTTTCTTGCTCGAGTTAATGCAATATACAATTGACCATGTGCAAAGACTGGCTCTGGATGATTTCTCACTATCTATATGTTGTCTCTCTCTCTCTCTCTGTCTATATAGCCGCCTCTGTATTGGTGCGGCTGCTGGGCTAGCCCTGGCAGCTGGGTGCTGGTGGGGGGCTGGCTTTTCCTGCCTTAACTAGACCCATTTACCTGTCTGCAGGCAGCCAGCCAGGCTACGCCCGACAGCGGGGAGCTGGCATGGGCGGGCTTTGCCCGCTTTAGCATATAGCCCAAATTTACGGGACAGACAGACGGGACATCGGATATTATGTTGGTAGATATATGTATGTGCAAATGAGCATTTAGCAAAGGCACTTTTTAAGTTTGTCATTGACTAACCTATATTGTGGCTTTGGTGTACATTGTTAGATTTGTTTTGTGTTTAGGTTTGGCAGCTAGTTTACTGCCTCAGCCAGCAATATTAACACCTTCTTACAGTGGAAATGCCTCTTATGGAGCACAGTATGCGACAACCAACAGTCTTTACCATTACAATGGGTTTCCTGTTGCTCAGCCACTACTGACTTCATCATATGACTCCAGCAACTTGTTCGCTAGTCAGCAACTGGCAACATCAAAGAATTCAAATTTGACAGCTGTCAATCAGTACAAGATACCAATTCAGTCACAGTCATTGAATGCACCTAACTGTTCTGGTTCTTCAACTGCAGCACATTCTAGTAAACCAACAACAGTACAGCGAGCAAAGAAGCCTACTGGGACTTACTCATTTGCAAGTGACCAGCATTCCAGACATGTCAACGATATGCAGAAAAGCAGTGGTTATGACAGCAGCAGTCTAGGAGCAAGGATGGACGGATCAAGAATGCTGAGTCCAACGCATGCCTCGCCAATCTCGTGCTCTATGAGCCAGAGTGACTTTATGTCAGGTGATCTGACTTTCAGTCATATGCTGGATGCAGTAACAAGCCCACAGTGTACCGTGTCCCATTCTGCAACTTCTCAGACAAGCACACGTCATGCAGCACGTCACTCTGATGCCAGTCGACTTATTCTTCAAGGAAGTGAGTTTGGGTTGGAATCCCTTACAGGAAATTCTGGTCTTGATTTGTCTCAATTCAGTAAGCACGATACATCGGCTAAACCTTACCTGACAGAAATGAACTTTCCTACCCATGAGTTTTCAATGTCAAACACTGACAGCCCACTCGCTTTCAGTCATCACTGTGAGATAATGAGTGCCAACAAGGAACCGTCAACCTTAAATTCTGCCCAGACAGGACACTCCCAGCAATCAAAGCAGCATTCAAGTGCTGGGAGATCAAGTCCAATGCCGTGGTCAACCACAACACAGTTCTGTGAACAGCAGGAAACAAGTTCAATGCACACAAGCATGACTGGATTGGCCAGTCAGACAGTGGCTTATGAAGCAGTGAGCCCACCGCCTCCGTCTGAAGTGCAGTCTTTCAGTTTCATTGACAGTCTCCATCTCTACCAACCAGAAGGAATACAGGCCAAGGATTTGCTGACATCGACGTACGAGTTGGCTGAGAATCAGGTCTACCTGAAAAATCTTGTCGGTGACATGCCACTGCTTTATGCTGCTCAGCCAAGTAGCGATGGCAGTTTACACATAACTTCTGGCCTAACACATTCACTAACAGTTCCAATTGTAGCACCCTCTGGGAACAACGATTTGGGAAATGATAAAACAAAGCAGCCAGTTGGGGATGCTTGTGCTATGCGTCAGACAACTGGAGATCGGGAAAGTGCAACAGATCGATGCAAACGACAGAAAGCCAAAGCAAACACCGAAGTTGGTGTTGTGTTACCAATGCCACAGAACAGAATGTCTAAGCAGATGTCATCAAATCCACTTCTGGCCCATTATGACCTTCCGACTTCAGTAGAGACCCAGCTACAACAGCAGTGTGCATATGAAACAACACTTCAATACGGCAGCAGTTCAATGCCTTCGTCGAATCAGGTTTCACTGCAAAACTACAAGGTAGACGTTTCACAGAAGTTAACCTCGCCTGATGCAAGTGGCCTAACGAAGCATGCTGCTTTTGGGTCAAGTGTGGCCAATCGTAATGAGGTACCCAGTGATACCCACAACTCTCCAATCGTATTAACAAATATCACCGGTAATGTTTATGTGAACCAGTATACAATGCTGCAGCCAGGGAGCATGCCACTTGTGAACCAGGACATGTCCATTCAGACGATGGCACGGTATGAGCAGATGATTAAGGGAGAACCGGAAAAACCTGAGCAGAAGAGTTGTTCGGTTTTACTTGTACCCAATGAAAATGATGATGAATTTGGCCATCTTTCTATTGACCCTATTGCCAAGCAAAATGTTGGAAAAGCAGGAAATGCCACAAATGCCGTCCATAGTGCATCTTCTTTATCCACACTGGAAGTTCTCATGACAGATCACAATGTTTTGCCAAAGCAAAAGGCCAGTAATAGTGCTTTTGAAAACTCTTACATGAATTTTGTTCAAGGTCATAAATCTGAGACACTCTCAAGTGTTACCAACAGTCCAATCAAAAACAGACCGGTGCTGCCAAAGTATATCCCCGAGATGCGAAGACCACGAACTGACACTGGCAAGACTGTTTCAGAGGGAGATGAGTCTTCGAACAGTCGTAAGCAAACCTTGGCCTCGACGTCAGGGTCAAGCTCTGATGCCACACCCAGAAACTCTAGCACTGAAGCAGTTGTGACAGATACGAATTCTAGTAATTCACAAACTGATAGCAGTGCACCGGTATTGACTTTGTCGTCAACTAGCACTACCAAATTTCCTGCCAAGTTTTCTCACAAACTGCAAGGTCGTGCCAATTTGTCTGGGGATATTGCGAAAACAGACAGTACGGCAGTTCAGGTCAAGGATAAGTGTGAAGTGACAAAAGAATTCAAGTGGAAAAGTAAGTGTGACAATGTTACAAAGTTCTTGCTATATAGTGGCAGAAAGATAACACACTTACAAGTATATGTTACAGGGAATGTGTATTTTCAGGGAATATGTATATTCCCTGAAAATTTCAGGGTATATGTAATATGATGTATATTCCCTGATTCACTCAGGGAATGTATACATTCCCTGAAAAAACCAGGGTATATACATATTCCCTGAAATCTTCAAGTGATTTCTATACACATTCCCTGAAAGCTTTCAAAGACACAGCGACATAAGTCAACAGTACGCCTAGTGCTTAGCTGTGGTTATAATTGGTCGCTAATTGGAAGGTTCTATCACTGCGTACCTCCTTTGATGCGCATATGCCCCCATATTAATCAAGTGTTAATAGCAAAGAACCATATGAGTGAATTTGTAGACCTTGACAATATAAATACATGATGCTTACAACGGGGCATGATTTATTGCCTCACAACCAGGACAAAACGCCATCAAGGCCTTTGAAGTCTAAATCAATCAATCAATCAATCAATTTCTATAGCGCTTCTTCTAGAAATATGCCATTTTGACCAGAAATGAAGTCTGAATTAAGTGCTGTATTACAATATATGATATTTGAAACCAGATTGAAAACGAGATTGAAATCCATAACACAACATGCTTTGCCTACCTCTACTGAAGTTTTCTTCTTGACTCTTAACTCGATCGCTGCAAAAGCTTGTGTGTCTTGTATGGCACTCAGTTCAGGGCCATTTTATACTAAACGGGAAAAAACCTTTCTTCTATGAAGTGAGATGTTGTTTATTCTGAAGATTTGATCCTATATTTACATACAGTTATTGAACATATGGGCGTTTGCGCATCAAAGGAGGTACGTAGGACTATTAACTTCCAATTCGCTACCAATTAGCTACTAATTATAACAATAACAAACTAATGAACTGATTATTAACACTTCAAAGCTAATGTGAAATGCATAATTACATTAATATTGATTAATATGGGGGCATATGCGCATCAAAGGAGGTACGCAGTGATAGAACCTTCCAATTAGCGACCAATTATAACCATAGCTAAGCACTAGGCCTTTGACTTTATGTCCATGTGTCTTTGAAAGCTTTCAGGGAATGTGTATAGAAATCACTTGAAGATTTCAAGGAATATGTATGTACCCTGGTTTTTTCAGGGAATGTATACATTCCCTGAGTGAATCAGGGAATATACACGTACCCTGAAATTTTCAGGGAATATACATATTCCCTGAAAATACACATTCCCTGTAACATATATACACTATTTATCTCTTTGAACATAATGCAGTGATGAAGTGGAAAGGATTCTAATGTTATAAATAATGGTCTTTTTCTTGTGTGCAGTTGTGGAACATGTGAATGGTAAGCACCCTACACAATTGTATTTTAAGGACTTAACGTTTTTGCTTCAACCGATTTGTGCCAGTGCTCAATATCTGTGTAGTGTTGTGGCAGAGAGTTTGGAGGAGAGTGAGGACTTGAGGGATTAGGTGGGAAAATGAGAACATGGAGTGGAATGCATAGATTCTGTGAATTTTTTTAGCACTGAAGATAAGTCGGGTGAGGAAGATGACAGAAGGCAGGATGAATGAACACTGTATGGTCAATTCAGTATTATTTATGAAACAATAACAGGATGAGTCACTAAAGAATTGGTGAGATTTGGTAGAAGCACAGAAGGCAAAGCTATGTAGTGGATGAGGGTAGGATCGATCATCAGGCCCTGCTCAGCATGGTTCAGAAGGTCATACAAGTAGCACAGAGTAGCGCAGTGACATCCTCGAACTCCACACTGAGCATGTTATTCGTCCAAAACTAATTCCTTTCCATATGTTGCATTTATGGCCCTGTGGTATTATTTGCTGCGCATTGTGCATTTACAGTGCTGTGCAAATCATTTACAACAAAAACAGGGTACCAGAGTAAGCATTGCATCTTAACTGAATTTGTAAATATTAACTGTTAGGCAAATGCAACATGCCAGTGAGACGTAGGGTATGTCTGCACGACTTACCAGCAGCAAGTTACACATACGCATGTACTTATGGAGTAATGGATATAATAGTAATGGACTTGTATATAATTTCGATTTTCTTTTTTCACCTTAGTTTCCATTCTTGTACAGTTTGTCTAACATTTATTTTCATATGCACAATATGTTCTCATTGTGCATTTACAGCTCTCTTGTTTATAGTTTATTTCCAGTTTTATTTTATTTATGGTTGTACATTGCTTGTTTCAGTTTACTTTATTTTCCATAGTATAGAACAGAGTCATATTGTAAACATCGATCATCATCCAAATTTAACTTTTATTAATATTAGGCGACCCTATTTAAGCAGGACTCTGGTCCTTTCTGGGTCTGCCTCTTGAATCTTAGTCATACACATTCTGTAAATTCAATATATGTTAAATTTTCTGATATCAATAAAAAATGATTGATTGATTGATTTTGTCTAGAAACTAGAATTAATACTACACACTGTACACAGCCAAGCTTTCTGTAGACTTAAAAGCCGTCAACACTGATTTTAAATGGAACAAATTTTACGATGTTACATGTGACAGGACATAGTTTTGGACTGTAACCAAGAGTAGCATTTTGTAGAAAAGTTATATCGGTATACCTTAGCTTGTTTAGGTTATTGGTAGGGCATAACCGATTTTGTTTTTTTTTGCCGATACCGGATAGTATAGGCCATTACTTGCAGATTCCGATTAGTAATAAATCTATGCACGGAGGCCTAATTTCAAGTTAGTGATCATTGGCTAATGGCTTGGCAGTAGACTGTAATACAGGTCGTAAGATGGAACAGCAGCCAGTCAGTAACCTCCTTCCCTATACCACGGTGCATTTCCTCACTGATTGACAGGCCTAATGTTCGGCCTGTAGCAGATACAGGATAGGTTTGGGGAATTGATTTAAGGGCTCGGGTGCGACCCTTGGCAAAATTGTAACTGTATGTGAGTGGCCTATAAATTAACCGATTATTCTGGGGCCGTTCACAGCCCTAGTAAGTAGTACCAATAAAAATTGTAATTATGTGTGAGTGGACTATAAATTGTCCATAGCAAAACCATAAAAAAACAGTTTTCCACTTAAAAACCGTTAACATCGGCAGTTAGACATTCCGGATCCGGATAATTCCGGATCCGGATAATTCCGGATAGTCCAAAATTTGGCAAAAATCGGTTTACCGATCCGAATTTCGTTTATGCCCTAGTTATTGGTTATTTGGTGCATATTTGGAAATGAAAGTTTTTAATTATATGTATCATATAATGTAATGCACAATACATTTACTAATTGGCCATATTCTACTTTGCATGAAAATCTGTTTTTTGTGTGTGCTGCATCTGAGATAATTTTCTGTTTGATAAAATGGTCCATTTCATCTATATGGAGATTTAGCATCTGTTCCCCATCTGGCTAATGCTCCATGAATGCCTGTAAAATTTCTGGTGTATTATTGTTGTAGCCTTGCAATTTAAATTTTCATAAGGAGCTAACATAGAATTAATTAGTATTTGACTTTAATAACTTAGATGACATTACTTAGAAGCTGAATGTTGCTCTGTATTCCATCCAAAAGACCATACATGTATGCAACTATGTGTCTATTATTATAACCAAGGAGTTGGCCAACAGGCAGATCGTGGTCCATCTATCCATCTGTCCATCATTAATCATGTCTCATCCTTCCTTCGGAGAAATGGTCTGATCAAATAACTGCAACCAAGCCGCAATGTTATATGTTGTACCAAGCTGCAACATTTGTTATGTTGTATGTCTACTTGTTATACAGAACACTAGAGCAGAACACTTAAGACAAAAATGACTAGGGTAAAAGCATTGCTTACTCTTTTCCAATGTCTGTGCATTTTAACTTAACGTTAAATAATCCTGTCACAAAACTGATAAGATGAAAATATCGGTTATTATGAAAATGATTTTGGTCCCATGAATGTAACTCAATGCAAAGTCCTTTTGATATGGCGAAATGTTGACTGAGACACAACAGTTACAGGTTGTGGAAAGGTTTTGGATTCACTCTTGATATATGCCTACTACAGTTTGGCATCATCGATCTTTGATAGAATATCACTGCTCAAGTAATGAGATAATTTACATGTTTATAATTGAATGATTGATTGTACGAAACTCAAGCGGCCATTACAATGCGATGATAGTGTATGAGAACATTGTATGTTATATTTACCACAATAATGTCTGTTCTCTGTAGTTTACAGTTTTTGCAGTTTAAGGAGTAAATTGCATATTCTAGTTAACAGCTCTAGGAGAGAATACAGCCTTGATTCCTTCTTTGAGGAGCAGTATTAATCTCCTGTGTTTGCATGCACTGCATTTGCTTAATAGTTCTAAGCTGTTAACTGTATGTGATCTATAGATGTGTTTACATGTAGCTGAGTTAATTTTTGTTCTTGAAGAAATGTTGAATGCAGAACCTAATGAAGCCAACAGGCAGCAGAGTAATTCGTTGAAGCCAGATGTATCTGTGCAGTCATCAGATCAGGTGACTTCTTCATCATCTCTTTCTTTAATCTGTTTAATTCTTCTGTTACAACTTACAAGATTAAAATTCATCATGAATGTTAGGCCGGGAATGTCAAGGAAGTTGGTTAGAAAGTTCAAAGCAGACTTAAGAAATGAGTTTGGAAAGGAGATTCGGCCTTCATGCATGTAGAAAATACGAGAATTATCAAGCAAATTTCGTAAATGATGAACTAATTGGCCATAACAAATTAGTGCGTTAGCAACAGCAGCCACCGATGCCTGGCAAGTTACTGTCCCAACACAGTGTCTCTATCTTAATCTGTTCTACAGTTTCTGCTTTTTTTAGGTGCTTGGTGGGACTTTAAAGGGTAACCCCCCACACCCCATAAGACAAAAGTTGAGTAATGGTCAAAAATTATGTTTGTTTGTTTTACATATATTTACAATGAAAATTAGTCAGTCTCTGAATACTACCCCAATTAGGGGAGGGGGATAGAGTAATGGTAACACTCATGGCCAGGAGAGCATTAGATTCGCAGTTCGAAACCCATAACCCCCTCTAGGGCGACTCCTTGCATGGCTGCCAAACCGTGTGTTTAATTAAGATCTTAATTGTGCTGTCATGTTTCAATGTAATCTTACTGCGTTTGTCAGTTTGAATTAATAAAGAAAATTATTATTATTTATATGTATCTCTCTACTACATTCTTTTGTTTGGTTAGATTGATACAACTCAGTTTCAGTATGTTATGCCCACTTTTGTTTTTGCACAGTCCCATTGCTTGCTCAAGTTATGTGGCTTAGTAATATCGCTACACATATGCAAGGGAAACTGTTTGAAGAGAATAGTTCAACAGAGAAGAAAGCATGATGTTCTCAATTTTTAACTCTATTGATTTCAGGGTACAAAAAGGAGGCTTTCCACCTCAACTGAACCATCCAATGGTGCAAAGTCAAAAGATCCAAAGACGCAATGGACTGTGTCCAAAAAGTCGAAGTTAATACCGTAATACATACTTCTTTCCTTAACGTAATTTGCACAATTTTATAATTGACTGATTGATTTTGTCATAAACAGCAATTCTCTAACGTATTTCTTTTCAATTTATACTCAACTGAAGGATTTCTGCAGCCTTTATATGTGCTTTCTGAGCATTTATGTAGTTTACCATTTTAAGAACCTGTCACTGGCACACTTGTTTACGACTTCCGTGGTGAGGTATAGAAGTTGGGTTGGATCTTTGAATTCTACCCCAACCAATTGGTTGGGTAGTATTTAGGTAACAATTACTAGAGAAAATCTTAATTGAGATGACTGAATTGAATAAATTGTAAGGCAATGTAGGTGTTGCGTGAAAAATTCAGTGATTGCAATGTAAAATTTTGGAGAGGAAATACAGCACAGTCCTGTTAATGTGTGGTTGTTTGGAGCCTGAATTGAACTGCCGATCAGATGGATGCACAGCTGTTGTCATCTTTCTCAGGTACAGCTGCAACTCTGTGTAGGGAATGGAGACCTGTGCAAATGTATATTAGTTCATCTGTTCTGGAAATGTTCTGCACTCCATAAAAGATACATTGCAGTCCAGGAACTCTGAATGTGTTGTCTAATGTCAACTCTGAATGGGCATCTGTTGATTGGGCTCTTCATGTGTGTGAGAGCACACCATCAGTGATGACTCTTCTAGTAATCTCGGCACTTTTACTTCATGATGAACTTTGTCTTCTTAATGACTTTAACATTATTTAGGCAAGCGTAGGCAGCACTTTGTGAGGTATGTACAGTTTTTTCTCAACTACAACTCACAGATTTCTTTAAGACGATGTGATGCAATGAACCAGTCTCTGAATGTGGTAATTGATACATTAATTGATACATCAGTGAAAATGCAACTCCAGTGTTTCTTCCGGCCAAAATGTCAATAGCTGTATTAGCAAAATCATATATACAATTCTTCAATAAACATTTATACGGTGAAATTTTGTTGCATTAAAATTTGTTGGACATTTTAAATTAAAATTTGCAACACTTAGTGTTTGATGCCTTCTTGTATGAAATTTTGGACAGCACCGTGGCATTATTAATCTCACCCAGTGAAACCAAGCACACTAAATATACAAAAATCCTATGTAAAGCACCATCAGTAAAACAAGTTAGTTAATATAGCTTAGTTTTTATGGGTGTGGTTTTATTGAAATAGAGTGCTTTATGCAAATAATTTTTAATGTCATTAAAGATGTCCAGTGGAACAATGTTAATGAAAATTGCCTGATTATTGTATAACAAGTTCTAAAGCCTGTGATGACTCTTCTGGTTATCTGATCACTGTTCACAGATTGATTATTAACTCTTGTGCTTATGTGAGGTGCTGTAGTAAGTGTCCACAATGCATGCATACACACGCACACACGCACACACACACACACACACACAACAAGCCCCCAAGACAGTAAAGAGACTAGAAAGAGATCTCTAGTAGCACTGCAAAATAAATTAGGGTATGAAATGCTTTTGCCTGTCCCAGCTACTGTATTGGTTGTGGAATGTGCATGGTAACTGCCCAGACAATGGCACCCCAAGGAAATGGGGTGCAATATTTTATATCTTTGAGCTTTCTGGCTACACAGACTTAAATCTGACTCTACATTTAGCAGCGTTTAGAGTAAGAAAAATCAATTGGTCGATGTTCAACTCGGTCATCCTCGGCACGAATGAAGCATTTTAATGTATTTCCTTTTTCTTCATCTTTTTATTAATGCCGATTATGAACTGGTGTAGTCCAAACTTTTTGAAAAGCTCTAACTACCTAACTGAAGTACAGATGCGACTGCCACATTCCTTCCTTACAGATTCTATAGAAGAAACATTTGTACAACATAGTTTTTGCTTGAGTGACCCTTCATTCGTGTATTTGATGATTTGGTTTTTTCTCATTTCAGCTTAGCAAAAAACGAGTCTGCTGAACTTCCGATTCTGGTCATAAGGGCAGTGCCAGGAAGCTCGAAAGATACAGAAAAAAAACTGCAGCCATCAAATGTAAAGTCAAATTTCACAAATGTTTGTTTACTGGTTTTTTATTTCACAGACAACTGCATGTAGTCGGCCAAATTGACATATGACAGATTTGTAGCTGGGTTGTTGTAAATCATTCTTACCATTGCACAGGTCACGTGGCAGTTTTCCATTGTCAGGCTAAATGATGTTGCCATGATGGCATTTGAGATAACTTTGGTTCCTTATACAGTGAAACTCCATTAATGTGTGCTCCAGTAACCGTGGGTCCTGTTTACACGTGGCGCCACAGTGCCTCCCAGCACCACAAGATTAACGGACGTGCATCGCTAACATGCAGTAATTTAAGTAGTAAGATATTTAATTATGCACATGAAAGAAATTGCTCCTTGCTTACATGAGTCAGAAGCACTAGGTGTTTGTAGCATTTCTGCTCTGTTGAACTTCCTTTTCCTTTTAGATTTGAACAGGACACAGCATCCGCGCTGAGTCCACCGTTTTAACCGTTTTATATAGTCGATCTGGATCCTGTCCCTGCACACTAGGGTGGCCCTTGTTTGTATGGCAGAAATTAAATGCAAAGCAATGTAAAATCTCATCCTTTCAAGATGTGCCTTTATATGAAAAAATATGTACAAATTTGTAGCAAAAAATTATGTTTTATTTACAGGTGGCTATATGACCCTTTAGTTTAGCCATATCTATAACATAAAATGCTAGAAGTTAAACATGTCTGCCAGCAGTTTCACTACGTCCTGCATGAGGTGAAGTTGCAATGAAAACTACTGTTTAGTTAACAGTCTCAAACAAATACAGAACAGCTTTTTAAATCAAACTGTGCAGTACACTTTTATAGTTTTAAATAGCGTTAATTTTCTTACATCGGGAAAGTTCTACCCACTCTGAGGCACACATTGCAACTATTCTTCACTCTTAAAAGTGAAGTCTGTGCCATGTCTTCGATCATGGCGTCACCTCGCTCTGCACGATCGTTGGTGACTGCTAGTATCGTATCTAGTAATTTATAAGGCGCCTCTCGCAGTATAACTATTCAGAGGCGCCCTCAGTGCATGAGCCCCGTGGAAACAAAAACGTCTTGAGCAAGCGAGTAGATGCAGGGGAGATTCCCATCATGAGTTTAGTTCGAAGTCGAGATGGAAGACCATTCCAGGCAGAGGGACCTGTGATAGCAAAAGCTCGACGTTGGGCCAGAGTGGTCCTAGTATGAGGGACAAAGATATCAAGACGGCCAGTAGAGCGCAAAGGATGAGCAGAAGTTGCAGAGAGAGGTTGCCGCATAAGGTCCGAGAGGTATTTGGGGGCAAGCCGTAGCTGGGACTTGGAAACCAGAAGTATGCCGATGATTGTCTCTGCAGCCGTGAAGTCATCCATATTGTTCGATGTATCAGGGTCTTTTGTTGGGAATTGAGCTGACATGTCCAGCATTACAAAAAGATTTCTGCTCTACTTTGTCATTTTTACTTTGCATGACATTGGGTAAGGCACTTTAATTCCAGTTTAAAAATTAATTAAGTGAACTTGAGGTTCAGAAATTTTTAAACCATATGACTGAATGTTGAATATGTTCTTAAGAGAATTAACAGTTTTCAAGTTTTGAGTGGAAAATCACCACTCACTGCAATTGAAAATATTTGTGTTCACTTTAGTTAATCCTGATGGTGCCCTTGCTTGGCAGTCATTGTAAAGTTCTAACACATTACACTGATTGTAAAGTTCTAACACATTACACTGATTGTATGACGTGGGGCGTGGTGGCTCAGTGGTAAGTTCGGCGCCTTGTGACCGGAGGGTTGCAGGTTCGAATCCCACTCTAGCCGCTGCGTACGGACCTTGGGCAAGTCCTTCACTCGCAATTGCTCGTGGCGCTTCGGCGTGAAAATTCCGGCACAGTATCAAATGCTGTAGTCGGGAGCGCCTCTGAGTAGTAGTTGACTTCAAGAGGCGCTATAGAAATATCCGAAATAAATAAATAAATAAATAAATGATGACTGCCATCTTTTTATTTCAATTTTGGTTGTTCAAGTTGGTTAATTATTTTCTGGACTTGGTTTGAATGAATATTATAAACTGATATCAGTTTTGATATCAATTGATATCATAAATTTAAAGCATAGTTGAAGCATGTGGCACTGTGCATGAAATCGTAACCTTCCATCTTGGTTTTGTTACAGGCTATGCAGTTAGAACATGCCATGTATAGTTGTATACACTGCAATTCCAACAAGATTTTTATTATCTAGTATCTAGTTTGAGGCCATTTGCGATTGCTACTTGATTAATGCTGGACGGCATTTCTGATTGAGTGATGTATGTTTCTATGTTTTAGCCTCAAAATTCCAGCAGCACTGTAAAGAAACAAACCAAGTAGACTAGCTTCATGGAGTGACTGGCATCACCCACATATAAAAGCTACTCACTTCTCTGGTCATGTTCAGTAGATGAACAAATTATTAGATTTCTAAACTGTTTGCCCAATTAAGAAACAAAAATTTGTGTGACTGTTCAATTACAGATATTAGCATAACGTCATGGATCAGAGTTGATAACTAATGTTATAAGAACCGTTGACAAGATTGGTAAAGTCTTCATATGCAATTGTCGAGTTCTTAGTGCTTTGCCTTGAGATTTTTCTGTAAAAAGTTTAATTCATCCCATCGCCTGACATTTGGAAGTGAAGGATGCATCGGTAATTGAAGTCAGGTGATTCACCTGATGAGTTGCTTTGTGTGAAGTCAATTACGGTAATTAACTCAATTATAAATAAGACAATCTGGTTTAAGTTACCAACAGTTAGTGCTGTTGAGTTTTTAATGATCAGGCCACTATCGAAGTTTCCAATTAGCTGTGTGCGAACATCTAGATCATGTTTAGAAACTTTACAATGAAGCCACCTGATAAAATTAAGCCTATGCCTTATCTGCTTAGAATGTTGTGAATTGTCAAAACAATTGCACGTTTCTAACGGGTTTATTCCTAGAAATTCTAGAAGACAATTAGTAGTATGATTTTTTTATTGTTGAAAGATAATAGTCCAGTTATTGCGTGAGAATGTTTAGTGGTGACTGTTGCAAGGTTATTGGTTTGACAATATATTTATTTTCATAGATGAAAAGAGGTTAAACTGAATGAGAAAAGTGGACCTTCTGAGTACGATTTGAATGGTGTATCTGTGTGAAAATATGAAACATTTCTGTTTGAATTTCTATATATTTGTGCATCAGTGTGGAAAGTCGTGTAGAGGTTCAACATCCTTTGTCCTTGTTGCTAATTACAGCATCTCTATCTTTTCAACTGAATATTTTATGAATTGAATGATGAGCTACTGAATTTCTAGTCCTGAGGTTGTGAGATTGAAATAATACCCAATTCCTGTGTGCAGTGCTTTTGTGTGATATACTGTGAGAAAAGGTGCACCATTGATGCTGTAGATTGTGCTTGAGTGAAAACAAGATCATTCAACCCTGGGGTACCATGCTTCTGAGGAGTGTTTGATAAAGACATATATTGCCCACACCTTTCATATCTTTTTGTTTAAGTTTAACGACCATGTTACTAGTTGTAGTACTGTAGCTCTGCAAAGTTAATCATGTTAACACGACATGGTCTTGAAATGAAATCTCGTGATGTCGAAATAGTATTCAATTAACTTAGCTAGTTTCTGGAATTTTATAAATATGGTCATGCTTCCATGGAAGTGTAAATCTACTTCTGTTGACCTGCTGGCTTTTCTTTAAAAGGACTTGTGTGCATTGATATACTGCCAAAGTTGGGTTTAAGAATTCACCCTATGAACATAAATTTTGGGTCGTTCTTGTACATGCTGTAGAAACTGACTGAATGGAAGATTTGACATAATAGAGCATTGCTAGATACATGTACAACAGTTTCTATTTGAGCAATCAGGTAATCCTGAAATCTGTTAATTGTATTTTCGTTGAAAGTTATACTTCTTTCTTGACTTTGTAAGTGTCCTTGTTTCTGAACCCATCCTATGTTTAGACTATTTCTGTGTGGATCTGCTTCAATCTGTTGTAATAGTTTGATATCAACTACTCGTGCGTGAGGGTGATAAACTGTTATTTGTTGCTTGTTTGCTAGTTTAAAATCAGGTTAACATGACTGATATGAAACAGTTGGAAGGAAAGAAAGGGTTAAATCAGTTTCTTATGCACTAAGCATATTGTGCAAAGGTCATCCAATTGGCAGAAAGGCTTTGGTAGACGTGTCAGAGTTTCAAGGTTGCTCAAAGCAGCTTATATTATTTAACAAATACAATCACTAAATAATTGCATAAACTAAGAATTTGCTGCCAAATAACTGTTGAAAGTACTGGTAACTGGCTTTAAATGTGCTGTGAGATAGTGTGTAACCAGTTGGATGTGCCATGACTTTGCCACTGAATGTAAACCATTTTCAGAATTTAGGTGTGAGAAAAGTTTCAGTTGTAGGGTAAATGAAATCTGCCTAGGTTTTTGGCTTTGGTGTTGATTTTGGCCACAACTGGATAATACTGAATTGGCACTCTTGCATTAATTAGTATGTCGATCATGTAAAGGAATAATTCTGAGTGTGGCACAGACCTTGTTACTGTTCTTGATCTTTAAGTGGATGCCTTTACGAATGAAATTTTATGTGGTATTTGAATGATATTACAATGATGTAATTTGTGAGTATCTGTATATATATATATTCTATTGTGTAGAATAAAAAAATACCCAGAAAGGACCTGTGTCGAGCCCTTGTTTTGAACTAGCTAGGATTCGTCGGGATGGAACGTCCTGAAATCAGATTGCTCTTTCAACAGGAGGAAAGTTGTTTCCAGATAATACAGTACCATGCTAACTGCATAGCAGCATAGACACAGTACAGTCATGGGGGCCTATGCGTTGGCTCAAGGGGGCACTTGCTCCCCTGGATTTTGAATCAATTAATTAATTCTGGGTGTATTCAATGTCTCGTCCGAGCAGGGCCTACTACGTGGGGGGAAGGAAGCAGACTGCTTCCAATTTGTGCCGGGGGGAAAAGTTCCTCCCTGGCATAGTCACTAATTTCTACTAATTAGTGACTAATAAAGTGACTAATTACTAATGATTCTTAAAGTATTGTATTGTGATGTATCAATATTCTGCCGTGAAAAGCCAAAACACAGTAACTATGACTGTTATCACTTAATAATATAATAATAATATTTATTCTATAATTAAGCGCCTGCAAACGCACTGCGCTGTACATGTAATGCGATAAATCTTAACTACTAACAGAACAGACAGCCTGCAATACATGGCGCAAATTCCAGCCTACAAAGCATGTCCGCCTATGGGACTCGATCTCTGTACCTCTCGCACTCTACGCCAGATGTTATCCAATGCGCTATCGTTAGTTACTGTGTTTTGGCTTTTCACGGCAGTATTGTGGGCCATGCAATATTTGCCGAGGTTACCATACAGTGTCTAAGCAGTGTTATAGTGTATCATTATTATTTGTTTTTCTTTAGCTATTGGCCATTATGGTCTGCTATTTTTATTGATGAAAGATGCAAAAAGTATTAAAAAATTGAAGAAAAGCATTCACAATCCTGTTGATTTAGAAATTTACAAAATATGGGACTCATGTTAAAATATTGGGCAATATTATAGGACACTGTTCAGCAAATAATATATGGGGATTTTAAAGATTGCATTATGAATGCACATTTCTGGTGTAATGTAGCGGTAAAAGGCTCCATCCCTGCCTACTACAGTGTTATCCAGCCGACAATTATTTTGCAGGCATATTTCAAAAACCTAATAATCCCATTTTCACTGCATTACACAACAATAATTGTAGCACTGAAATTTTGTGCCATATTTATTACAGCTTGTGCCATAACATTTTTACAGTGCACTGGGAGCCCTGCAGAAATTAATTCAACAGTTCAGTTGAACTAAAATGTAAAGCCAGTTTTCTTGCTCCAAAAAATGCGCTAAAACTCACCTACGGCAATGTAGAAATCCACAAATTTTCCGGGGGAGGACCCCCCACTTCAAGGGGAGGGGAGAGGAATGTACAGGAGGGGGTAAAGGGAGTGGATTGGGTGGGGATGAGAGGGAAGGGAGTGGGGAGGTGTAGTGGAGGAAGGGGAGGGGTTAGGGGAAGGGTTTACAGTAAGGGGATTGCTTCCAACTTACAGGGGGATAGTAGGCCCTGTATTAAAGGCAAGCTCTTAACAACTTGGCTACCTTTTTATTTCATTCATTTAACCACTCATTACTTGCAAAAACTCAGCAAAGTAACTGAATTACAATCCTTCTGATGGGTTGATTCATTTATTTAAATTACTTAGCATGTGGTGTACAGTCGTTAAATGAGAGACCCAAACGATCATTCGCTAAATGGACCGGTTGTAGCACATGTGTGCCTAAGCAATGCAGTGAAACTTCCTAGAAATAGTGCAAAATTAACACCCAACTACATACAAATGCATCTGACTCAACCATCTGAACTTATAGATATATAACATGGATTGTGCTTTTGAGTAGATAACCTTGAAGAGGCGCTATATAAATTCTCCATATGAATGAATGGATACAATTAGTGTCCTGTTAGTAAGTATAATCCACAATATACCAGTTACCATACCATACCTTAGGGGAATAGCATATTGAAAAAATTCATTACAAAAATGATATTTAATCAGGAGACATAATACAGGTAAACGTACAGACACGTTACAGTATGAGATTAAGAACGATGATAACATTAATAATAATAATAAATAAATTATCACTTGACTAGTTCATAAATCAAACCATCTCTCATCCTTCACTTGTCCATATTGTCATGCCATTGCTGGTCTTTCGGCTGCCGTCTCATTCTTCCGCCACTAGCATTGACCGTTCTTCTCCAGATCCATGATCCGACCACTTCCCAGTCTTGACTCCAACTGACTTCTTTCTTCCTCTGTTAAGAAACCTTCTCTGGCTTCCTGGCTCAACCTCTTCCTCCAAATTCCTCTCAGCTCTATCATCCACACCCGGCCTTGGGCTACCACCCACTTTCTTCCTCCTCAACCTCGTGTTCCTACCTTATTCTGTTGGACCAGTTGGCTATCTGCTTGTCTAGCGAGACTCTGCATCCGTAACGCTAAATACAACTTCTTTGTTGTCTACCGTCTCACCTAGTATAATCACTACTGCCACTTGCCCTATCTCCTGTCTACTTGCATCCTGCGTCTCCAAAACTGACCAACTCTGCCTTCAGCTTCTATGGTTAGGCTAACAGTATCTCAGTGTAATGCAGGCTGAATCACTAAGCTGTATTCTGACATCGGACTTGCCTGAACGACTCTATTAATGTCACTCTAGCTTCTCTTCAGGAACCTCCTCAGAACAGTATAACTGCAACCATAATCAACTCTGCTACCTGTTGTATCATTTTTATAGCTCCTTTTCTTACACTGTGATACTTCGTCCTGTTCTGAAGTCAAGTCTGGGAAAAGCACGACAGAAGTGATACATCAAAGTGAAAGAAAAACATATGTACTGATATCTAAGCCTAAAGTCCAAAATGCAAAAATTGTAAATTGTTCATAACAGCAAACCTAAGATTCAATAAAGATAAGAAAACCTTGACATTGACAATCAAATAATGTCGCATTGTTCAAACATGTCAAAATGTAGGTCATAACAATAACATGGGAAAACGTAATAGTCTGCATGGTAATATAGGTGCAAAAATAAGAGGAAAAGAAATGACTAAGGCTAACGAACATATAAAGAGGATTAAATTCTGGAAGAATGGCCTTGGCAAAGCACTGTCCCTTTCAGTGGGGTGATACACAATTGCAACGTTCATCGTTCGTGTGGAAATTGTACTTCAGTGTAAGACATTTGGAGAAGTCAATGTCAAAACAGAGACATGGACGAGTGACCAGCCGTCAACAGTAAGTGAACTTGTCCCACAGATAGACTCGACTTTCGTCTTGTATGTCAGCATGATGCGCTTCAGCCGTTTTTTCATTCATGTAAACAAAAAACACATACAAAGCATTAAGAAACCATTCAAATGAAATTAGATATCGATCTTAAGATTAGGCATATGGTGCATAACTTCAAAACCTTTGCTAGGACTGCAGTCCTGTAATAATAAAACATTTGCACTCGCCACTCAAGCATACGAAAACATAAGCAACCAATACCAAAAGCATGCACATGTCTCGACATGGATTCAAACTCAGCTGTGAAAACCCAGGAATTACCTTCGGTGATTTTCTACATTCAAACTATACAATGGCAAAAATGTACTAATAATTGTAAAAGCAAAGTAGACAAAACCACTGCAAAAATCAACACAAAGATTAAGAAATAATGATAGGTCACACTACTACACCAACAATAATAAGGCTCGACATAAATGTACTGCTAAAGAGACTATGACATTCTGTCAAAATAAAAATAGACTGCAAAAATACACTCGTACAGTACTGCTACACATAACCTGTGCAAAATGTAAACACCCTCTAAAATATTGGTTGCAACCAAAACCAGCTCTGTTGCCTTGCAATCTTGTATCGTTTTTATAGGGCCTTTTCTTACCCTGTGATAGATACTATATATACTTTGATCCATACTTACTATCTATACTTACTTACTAACTTACCTATGTGCTCACTGCTCACTCACCCATCCACCCACTAACTTAAATCCCATGCTACCTTTCTACCTAAACACCTACTTACCTAAGTACTTTGCCACTTTTATTCAATCTCACTAGTGAATAAATGGTAATGGTAGATGGTAAAATGTTCTACCACACCTAGGTCTTTTGAATGTGCCCATTCTCCCTTTCCTCTTGTCGTCGTCACATTTAGTCTAAACAAATACAAACACACTTTAAATTTGCACTGTTGCCTTGTCAACTTCAACAGTAATCAGTTATCACTGCTAGGTCTAGGTAAATTTAGTCTAGGTACGGAAAGCTGCGGTAAGACAGTCTGGGTAAGGTGCAAGGTAAGGTAAGGCACTGGTATAGGTAAGTAAGTCAAGGTGAAGTGTGTACAGAAGTCACGTTAAGGCAGATCAAGGCAAAGCAAACTTAAAAACCTTGTCAAGTTCAACAGTAATCGGTTATCACAGCTAGGTCTAGGGAGCATTTCTATGTAAGGAGAGTCAAGGTAATGTATGTCTAGGCAAGATAAGTCATGATAAAGTAGGTCTCGGTGAGGTAAGTATAGGCAATGTAGGTTTACATAAGGTATACGTAATTCAAGGTAAGGTAGGTAGATAAGGAAGAAAATCATTTAAATAAAGATTTAATCCAAAAAGCAGCCATCTATCTCATCTATCTATAACTAGTCTAGGATGGTAAGTAAGAAGGCTTAATAAGGAGAAGTTCTTCTGACTTCCCTGAAAATTTTGATGTAAAACTGCTTGTCCGGAGTTTGTCGAGAAAACCAATTTGTGTAACTGTAATGGATGCTCCCAATGTCTCAGCTTCATGGTCTACAAAAAAGTAAGTAACGACTCACTTATCATGTCAAGGTAAGGTAAGGTAATGCCATGGATAAGTAAATAAAGTTAATGTGTCTAGAGAAGTCAAATTAAAGCAGATCAAGGCAAGGCAAACTTAAAATGCCTGGTCAAGTTCAATCAGTTATCACAGCTAGATCTATAGTATTTCTAGGTATGGAAAGTCAAGGTAATGTATGTCTAGTAATGTGTAAGTCATGGTAAAGTAGGTCTCAGTGAGGTAAGTAAAGGCAAGGTGGGTTTTAGGTGAGGTAAGTCAAGGTAAGGAAGGAAGAAAATCATTAGAATAAACATCCAAAAAGAACCCATATATCTCGTTACTAGTTAGGAGGGTAAGTAAGAAGGCTTGATGAGGTGAAGTTTTCCCGACTTCCCTGAAATTTAGGACGTAGAACTGCTTGTCTGGAGTTCGTCGAGAAAACCAATCTGTGTACTTGCATCGCAATGGATGCTCCCAATGTCTCAGTTTCATGGTCTACAAATAAGTAACGAGTCTGTCAGCCATCTAAGTAACTGCTGTGTACATATGGTTTCTATTGATTCAACTTCTTCCTGTCAATATCCGTACTTTTGTTTTATTCCGACGCGATTCGCTCCCTGGATTCAAGTTTTAGGTTTAGTGTTTCAAACATACAGGATGCGTAGAACCTTTCTGCTTTCCGGTGCTAAGAAATGCCAACATGTTAAAGACAAGACTGAGAATGATTGGTCTTCGTGTGCTTCAGCACAGAGTTTCCATGTATTTCTTGCACGAGTCAAAGTAAAAGGCGGCGATGAAAGAGCACAACCAATGGATTCGCCTGATACTATTGGGATGACGTCGACATAATTAATAATAGGGATCTCCCACTCACATCACTAACTGTGAGCTGTGACTACTTGCACGACACTGCATAATTATATACCCACAGATGGTCGTCATGGTCACAAATCACAATGCTAAACTTCTTGAAACAATTGCTACACATCCATCTGAAAATGAATCGTCAAAGTTAACAAAACCTCCTTGTCACTCGACTGATACCTATGAATGGTTGCCAGTTAGGCTCCAGTTACAGCGGCCAATGTTGAGCATTGGCTCGAAAAGGGATCAAAGACCTGTATAAACACGTCCGAGCATAGGCGTAATTTGTGGGGGGTACGAGGGGTACCCGTACCCCCACTTTTTGGACTGGAGGGTACCGTACCCCCACTTTTTGAACGATGACAATCAGTATTTTATCATTGTGCCTTCCCAGAGAACGCAGTCTCCTCCTTGCTTCGTGTATGTATAAGAAATTGGTAATCCCCACTTTTTAGACCAAAGTTATGCCCCTGCGTCCGAGCCCAATAATTGCCCACTTTGTGCAAGGGTCAATTTTGTCACTTCAATAATAAGCTGTTTTATTCTTGGCCAGCGAATGGTGAGCGTCAACTAAGAAAATGGTTGCTTTTCAGCCCATTTCAAGGTTCGGTAACACCTGCTTCCAAAGTCTGCTTATGAGTAGCCAAAAAGATCGATTTTCACTGCCTGTGTTGAGAGTGATAGGCCCCTTATACTTAAATCCATTTCATCTGATGAACATTATTGCACAGTTTGCAGCTGCTAAAAGTCGCAAATGTTTCTGAGCTGTTAATAATGAAGAGAAAAGTTTCGAATTTTGATTATATTTTTACTCTAACTGTAGTACCGGTACTACAAATTTGAGTAGCAGGGCACATTGACCCTGCTTTGTTACAGTTGACTGTCATGTCTTTACGGCGTCCCCATTATTCCATGTTCAGTACGACAAGGGCCCCCCGTGCAAAATTAGCATAGGGCCCCCGAGTGGTTAATCCGGCCCTGGTTGGCTCCCCCAGAAACCTTGTTTCCCCTCCCAGAAGAGGGGGACTAGATTAAACACTGCGAAGCAAGGCGGAGACTGCAATCTCTGGGAAGGCATAATAATAAAATAGCCTATTGACTGGCATTGTTTAAAAAGTTGGGGAACGGTACCCCAAATCCCAAAAGTGGGATACGAGTACCCCTCGTACCCCACAAATTACGCCTATGCCTATCGAACTTTTTCACACTGCAGGCGCGATTCTCAACCAGTCGCTCATTGGTTGAAAGAATTATCAGTCTAAAGTTCTAAACCCTTTCCACGCCGGGCAGATCTAGTTAGTCCTAGACGAAGACAATTGGCGTCTTCTGCGTCGTTGCATTTGCTTCAACGGTTTAATTGTTTCCTATGGTTGGGTGTCTAACAGAGGAGCGTTACAGCGCTCATGACTTCTGATTCAGTTACGACTACCGGTATCTGCATTTTCAGTCGGAGAAAAGATGCTGCTCTTGCAGTCTGATGCGAAGTATATGGGTTCGCTCGCTCGCGCGCATGTGTGTGTGTGTGTGTGTGTGTGTGTGTGTGTGTGTGTGTGTGTGTGTGTGTGTGTGTGTGTGTGTGTGTGTGTGTGTGTGTGTGTGTGTGTGTGTGTGTGTGTGCCGATAGTAGTTTCAGTTTAACGACGCTGTGTCATAACAAAGATGATTAGCGTCGCCCTCCTCCTTTACCCAGGCTTGGGACTGGCACTGCCAGAGTATGAACAGTGGCGGAGTTTATACGCCTATAGGCCTACATGTTGTATATATACTAGGCCGACAGTTTGTCTTTGTTGCTTGGAAGGCATGTAGACCGCGCACACACACACTCTCTCTCTCTCTCTCTCTCTCTCTCTCTCTCTCTCTCTCTCTCTCTCTCTCTCTCTCTCTCTCTCTCTCTCTCTCTCTCTCTCTCTCTCTCTCTCTCTCTCTCTCTCTCTCTCTCTCTCTCTCTCTCTCTCTCTCTCTCTCTCCCTCTCTCTCTCACACACACACACACACACACACACACACACACACACACACACATATATATATATATATACACACACACACACACACACAACACACACACACATATACACACACACACAACACAACACACACACACACACATATATACACACACATCAGAGGCGTAGCTGGGGGAGGGGGACATGTTTCCCCGGGCACCAAAGAAAGGAGGCGCCAAAATGATGGTTAAAAATAATAATAATTTTTCTCCTAATTTTGATGCAAATTTGACTAATTTATCCTAAAAATTATAAGATTTAATTTTGGTGCCCCCAAAATATCCAGTTATATCCAGGGATTGTTTTAACGTGCAATGATACACAAAATGTGCAGTGATGAAAGGCTGCTAACCGCTCTTTGTGCATGAAAGGAATCGTAATTCATAATAATTTATGATTTTTATGCAGTCTTGTTGTCCTCGAGACCAAGGTCTTGGTCTCGAGTGCACTCGAGTTCGTTTTTAAAAGTCTTGGTCTTGGTCTTGAGGTTCAAGGTCTTGGTCTTGGTCTTGGTCTTGGTCTTGAGGTTCAAGGTCTTGGTCTTGGTCTTGGTCTTGAGGTTCAAAGTCTTGGTCTTGGTTTTCTAAGACCAAGACCAAGACTTTTGACAATGTGAACAGTCATCTAACAAAACGCATAATTTTAAAAAGGTATCCAATAATTACTAAACCAATTATACTTTAGTATTTACACGGCGTGAATGAGGCTTTACTTTTGTTTTGTACAGTTATCTTGATTTCAGGTTATTTACCATGGAATGATTTCAAAACAGATTCACGATTTGTACATTTGTATCAAGTGCTTGAAAAGCTGCTCTGTATGCCAGTGATTTCAGCAATGTAGAACGTATTTTTCACATGGCAGAATTTTTATGAGACCCACAGGCCACGTCTTGTTCAGAAAATTCTGAGCGAATTGTTTTTTTCAAATGCAACAGGCATTTGGAATAACATTTCGCATGAAGAACTTCTGTAAATATGAATTCTGAATTCTCTGCAGTCTGCATTTGGAGTTGTTTTTTTTGTGAATAAAATAAAAGACTCATGTTTTAATTAAAATAGCGAGTAGTCCGACTTGACAATTTTTTTAATAAGTAATATAAGTCTGCATATGGTTGTGATTTTTTGGTCCTGTTCTCGGTGTTGGTCTTGAGTTTCAAAGTCTTGGTCTTGGTCTTGGTCTTGAGGTTCAAGGTCTTGGTCTTGGTCTTGGTCTCGAGGTTCAAAGTCTTGGTCTTGGTCTTGGTCTTGAGGTTCAAGGTCTTGGTCTTGGTCTTGGTCTTGAGGTTCAAGGTCTTGGTCTTGGTCTTGAGGTTTAAGGTCTTGACAACAAGACTGTTTTTATGTACTCTGGCGCTGGCCATGTGCAGTGGTAAATTTTCCTTAAAACGTGCCCTGGTTATATCCTCATTACCGGTACTTCTAAACCAGTTGTCAGGGATAATTAAAAATTTTGGCGACCCATTCTCAACTTCTTTGTCTGTGAAACTTTTAACCGGCTGGTATGAATAGCTGCATCCATGGCCGATGAGAGGCAGAGAGGGAGGGTGGTGGTATGCAGTATGCTGTCCAGGGTAGATAGGAGTAGCATCTGTCCACGTGTGGGCTGCCTGAGTGTTAATCTAGCTTAGCCCGCCTTGGGTCTTGCGGCCCATATCTGCATCCATAATTCAAGTATGAAATATTACAATAGGCATGGACACAATGTCATGGCGATTGCTGGTGCTGGCTGCTGCATCCAACTCGGCAGCTGACAGGCGCGGATTTAGAGGGGGGCGGAGCCGGCGTACGCCCCCCCTAAACCTGCAGCAAATGTTCTCAAACTAAACTGACCTAAAACTAATATAACTGCAATTTGGGAATAGGATGTTTGAAGTAGCTGGACCGGCAGAATGGAGCTCTCTTACGGGAGCTCTCGTACCTAGGCCGGAACTTACCTGAATTGCTAGCAGACGTTGCCCACGTGACCAATGACTTTTTGCCGTGACGTCATTCACAAAGTTCATGTACAGACAAAATTTACGTAAATAGAAATTGGTCAATTTAAAAATATGTCGAGTGGTCCGCCGTCAAAACGGCTTAAACAAGCACTCACTGCTGATGGTATACTTCATTACTATCATGATGACCTGCCTTCGCCGGATTCGTTTCATCAAGAGTTAAAGCTTTGGCAGCAGATGTGGAGAAACGCTGACAGCACACCAAGCACCCTGTCGGACACCCTCGCTGACAGCCGCTCCTGTTGTATTATGTATCCAAACATTACCACAATAATTCACATTTTGCTGCTCACTTCTGTCACGGCTTGCAGTGTTGAACGAGCAAATTCTAGTCTGCGATTTGTGAAGTCGTGTTTCCGAAGTACAATGAACGAGGACAGATTTAATGCACTCATTTTATTGTTTGTCCACAAGGACATCAAGTTAGACATTGATGACATTATCAATGCCTACGCCAGAAAGCATCCAAGGAGAATGACACTGCTTAATCCACTGGCATGTGACACTTAATTATTTTCTTTTTGGATCAAGGGTTGCATGATCAAAACCGATAACTGATTTATAATCGTTTCACTGTTAACCTTCAGTGGAGACCAGTTGTTTTATATGAAAAACTATATACTTTTTTAAAGTTCCATAACATTTTCTATAAAAAGGATCATTATAGTTTTGCGTGATCTAATTTCATATATATATATATATATATATATATATAAATATATATATATATAGTGGTCATACATGCAGTCATCCATTCATTCGGTAGTGCACATAATGTATCTGTTGCATGCGAGCTGTAGGTAGGAAGGCTCAGCTATCATCATCATCAGCACAAGTCACTTATGTATTAAGAGGCATGTTTTGGGAAACGAGAGGGAGAGAGAAGGAAAGAACGAGAAACGAACGACGGTGGTAGGAACAACAACAGTGTGTAGTGAGTGAATTGAGAGTGCGTGTAGGTGAATCGAATATTAACTATTGCAGTCAACGTAGTTAATTGCAAGTTAACAATAAAGTAAATATTAAATCAATGAGTGTTATCTATCAACGAAGTAGCCAACAACGGCCGCTTCAGGTGGTGGAGAACCGCTTCAGAACGATCCGACCTCTCGTCTACATCCGATCGAGCAGTTCCGTTTCAGCAGTTCTGTGACCGCTCAGCGCTGGTATATCGATGAGTGTACCCATCAATCCAACATCTGGCAGATACAATCTTCGATCGGGTAAGCTATTACCATCGTCGTTGGACTTCTCTCCTCCGGAGTCACACATATCCTTGCTGCCGCAGTCTTCGAACATTTCAACTGATTCTTCATCTACTTACTTGGCTCCAGCTGCTGACGTTCTAACCTCTACGCCTCCAGCGCCAACAATTTTGACACCACCGGCAGACAATTTTTTCTCTGCGGTACCGTTTCATTTTGGACAACCAGCAAACGCTGTTAGTCAGCCAGTCTACGCTGTCCTTGACGATTCTGACGCTGATTCCTCTCATTCCTCTGACGCTGATTCATCTGATTCTGAAATGGCTGGCAATACCTTGGTTCCTGCACCATTCACGGGCAAACCGCAGGAAGATGTTCTCGAGTTCCTGAATAATTATGACCTTTGGGCTACCTTTAGAGCTATGTCCGGAGGTCAGAAATTGGCCGCGTTACCTCTCCTCCTTAAGGATGGTGCAGCGCTGTGGTTCAACACTCAATCACAGGCCACTCGGGACAGTTTCACTGCATTGCGTGATGCCTTGATTCTGCGATACGGTCCACATCCTTCGGATGCCTGGAAACGATCTGCGGACCTGTGGCAGATTCGACAATTGCCACACCAGACTGTCGATGACTTTTTAACTGTTGTCCAAAAGGCTGCCCAAAAACTTGGAGTTGGAGCTGACCAAACATTTCTCGTGGCGTTGAACGGCCTACGATCTAACATTCGACAACATGTCATTCACCATGATATAACCACCATAGAGGATCTGCAGAAATGGGGTCGATTGACGGAGTTGTCCCTGGACGATCATTCTGATGCGGGTCAACACATTCGTCAAACGGTCTCTGAACTAGCTGCTATCCGTGAGGAATTGAAACAGCTTCATCTGACCAATGTCGCTGCGGTAAGTTCTACTGGCCACAGAACATTGTCACCTTCGCCGCGTCAAGTCACCTTTGATTTGCTACCTGATCCATCGTTGGAGACAACACGTCTGGAAGCCTACACGACATCGGCAAGAGACTATCACCCACGCCCTGGTAACTATCAACCGCCACAACAGTCTGATTCGCCGAGGTATCTTGGGAACACTCCGAGGTACTCGCAAGGTCGATCGTGGAATTGCTCTCAACCTCCTTACCGACAGACCTCCTGGCGTTCAGCTTCCAAGTCATCTTGCAGTAATTGCGGAGGTAATCATGCTCCTAATAACTTCTGTCGCGCCAAGGGTGTCACTTGTTTCAGATGCGGAAAAAGGGGCCACTTACAGTCTGTTTGCAGGTCCACCAGAGCGCCCTCTGGTCGCTTTAGCCAAACATAGGAATTCGCTTCCCGCCGTCCACAAATGACGGTTGGGGCTAAGAACAGAATTTATGCACAGACTGACAAAATTGCGATGTATAGAAACACAATTACTGTACAAGTTAGGAACCGCACTGCTCAATGTTTGCTTGACTCAGGCGCCAGTGTCTCGTGCATCAGTGCTGAATTTTTGCATAAATTGAAACTTCCTGTTCAACCATTGAGAGATGATGACACCAAAAATGTATTTTTGGCTGATGGTCATCCTGTTCGAGTACAAGGTCGTGCAGACATTACTGTTAAACTTTCCGGTTTGAGTATTCCTTATGAATTCTTGATTTTGCCACAGATGGGATATAGTCTGATTCTTGGGTTAGACTTCTTGACTGACAGTAAGGCAAGAATTGATTTTGATGCAAAGGTTGTCACTTTTTTTGATGATTTGGCTGCTACTCGGTTGTCAACTGCTACTGTGCATTCTTTCTCTGTGTGTACTCTGCATGCAACTGTCTTGAAGCCAATGTCTGAGACATTGGTCCCAGTTTTATTGCCTTCAAAGTATTCAGCTGATATGTCCATTATTGAACCATTTGCACGGGAGGCGAAATGTAAATTTATTTGTGCACGAAGTGCCATTGATTCTTCTAAGAAAACAGCTGTTTGCAAGGTTTTGAACCCTACCAATCAAGTCATTTGGTTGGCCAGACATAAACCATTGGCATGTGTTGAGCCTATTTTTCCAGAGATATTAGCAATGTTTGCTGATGATAAACCACCACCATCGGCATCATCACCACCACCCACACATTGCAATCATACGCCATCCTCTGCACTTGGAGTCCTCAAATCATCCTCCACGCATGATTACGTTTCCTTGGATAATCTGTCTGCCCGTAAAAGTCATTATGCGGATGGTTTGTCTGGCAGACCATCGGAAAGTAATTACGATACTGATGATTTCTTTGTCCGTACGGATAATGTTTCTGGCAGCACTGGAACCGCATCAGATAAGCCGATTGCTGATCCGCTGAATAGATTCCATGGCACTAGCGATTTGCGATCCAGGTCTTTGGACGACCTTAAAGTCAATTTTTACTCTGATAATTTGTCAGCAGATGAGAATGTTAGGTTGAAAGAGTTCTTACAAGTCAATTTAGGTACGTTTTCATCATCATTGGATGATCTGGGCAGGACTCATTTGACACAGCATTCTATTCACACTGGGTCTGCTCCACCCATTCACCAGAAAGCTTACCGTCATTCTGTTTCTGCTAAGGCGGAAATTGCTAGGCAAACAGAGAAAATGTTATCGGCTGGTCTCATTGAGCCGAGTACAAGTGTCTGGTGTTCTCCCGTTGTGTTAGTAAGGAAACGATCGGGTCAATTTAGATTTTGTGTTGATTACCGAAAGCTCAATTCTGTAACTGAATCCATCAGTTTTCCTCTGCCACAATTGACAGATGTCTTTGATGCCATGGGAGAGGTCAAGCCTAGGTATTTCAGTTTACTTGATTTAAGGAGTGGGTTCCATCAAATTCCATTACATCCTGACACTAAGGAAAAATCTAGTTTTGTGACACATCAAGGTCAGTTTCAATGGACCACTGCTCCATTTGGATTGAAAAATTTGCCGAGTTTCTTTCAGCTGCTCATGTCCAGAGTTTTCCAGAATTTGCATTTTAAATCATTAATTGTTTACATGGATGATATATTAGTCTATAGTACTACCTTTGACCTACATCTGGTGCATTTAAAGGAGGTTTTTGATCGCCTAAATGAAGCTAACTTGAAACTTAATCCGGAAAAATGTTCCTTTGGTCTGGATAAAATCTTGTATCTCGGGCATGTGCTCTCAGCGGATGGGGTAGCCGTTGATGAATCGAAAACCAAGGTCATTCGTGATTATCCAAGGCCGACGTCTCCTAAAGAGGTCCGGTCATTCCTAGGTCTTGCATCTTACTATCGCAAATTTATAACTCGATTCTCTATCATTGCAAGTCCATTAAATCGATTGCTTCGTAAAGACATGAAGTTTGAGTGGGATGAGACCTGTGAGGAAGCTTTTATTAAATTGAAGCAGGCTTTGTCGACTGCTCCGGTTTTAATTTATCCTGACATGTCTAGGCCTTTTATCATTAATTGTGATTCAAGTTCTCAAGCTGTGGGTTTTGTGTTAGCTCAGGAGGATGTTACAGGTAGGGAGCATCCAATTGCCTTTGGGGGCCGATCTTTGACTACTTGTGAGAGAAACTATACTGTCACTGAACTGGAAATGTTAGCTGTGATTTGTGCTATCAAGCAATTTCACTGTTATCTTGCCAATGCTACATTTACCGTTTATACTGATCATATCAGTTTGAAGTATTTACAGTCCTTGAAAACGAGTCAAACTGGTCGTTTACTTCGGTGGGCGTTACAGTTACAGCAGTACAATTTTGATGTTAAGTACAAGAAGGGTAAATGTAATGTGAATGCGGATGCACTTAGTCGCATATCTTATCCTATGCACGTGGATGCTGATGAGGAACTTGAAAGTTTATTGGCTCCTATTGACACTGACATTATTCAGATGGATTTGAATTTAATTACAGACAGTGATTTAGGTGCACCGGAGGAACCTCAAGGCGAGGCATTTCTCCAAGAGACTGCGAAGCAACAAAATAGATGTTTAGAGTGTCTTCCTATCATTCGTTATTTGGAATTAGGTGAATTACCTCTGGATGATAGGGAGGCGAGGAAGTTGGTTATTGAGAGTTCAGAATATGCTGTAAACGAGGGAGTTCTTTGGCATTACTATCAGCCTCGTTCTCGGGGTCCTCAACGGAGCTATATAAATCAGCTTGTTGTACCATTGAGTATGAGACAAGGTATTTTAAATGGTTATCACGAAGAGTGCAGTCATCCAGGGTTCCACCGATGTTATTTGTCAGTTCGACGTCGTTATTTTTGGAAAGGCATGCACAAGGATCTGCAGAATCATATCATGTCGTGTGGTTTGTGCCAACAGTGTAAATATCCTCTCCCGTTGAACAAACCACCGATGACGTCATTGCCAATTAAACAAATTTTTGGTAGATGGCATATGGATATACTTCAGCTGCCTAGGAGTAAGGAAGGTTACCGTTACCTTCTTCTTTGTGTCGAATCCCTTACAAGATTCCCGGAGATGGTTATGCTGAAAGATCAGACGGCTCAGACTATTGCTGAGGCCCTGTATAGAGAAATCTTTACTAGATATGGTCCACCTGAAACCTTGTTGTCTGACCGAGGAGCTAATTTTTTGAGTAAAATTGTGACCGAATTATCATCATTATTTGGTGTTAAAAGGATTCACACAGCTTCTTATAATCCTAGATGTAATGGCGCTTGCGAAGTTGTGAATCGATCTATTTGGAAAATGTTGAGACTCCACTGTAAAGATGAGACTGACTGGCCTATTTTTATTCCTGCCATTCTGTATTCTATTCGCGCAACAACGAGTGCAAATTTAGGACACAGTCCTGCGTTCTTGTTGTTTGGCAGAGATTTTAAATTCCCAGTGGATCAACAGATGGGTTTGTCTGATCAACCAGAGACTACTCATGAGTATGTCAGGAGAATTGCTAATGCACTGGAAATGGATAGACAGCAAGCTGTGGATGAGACTGTAGTTTTACAAGCTCGCAATAAGAAGAATTACGATCTTAGGACCAGTTCTTCAGATTACGCAGTTGGGGATCAAGTTTGGGTTTTTAATCCTGTTACGCCAGTTGGCAAGAAGCCAAAGCTGTATAAGAAATTCGTTGGACCTTATTACATTACGTCTCAGGTTGCTCCATTTACTTACTTACTACGGCACGTCTTGACTAACAAACTGTTACGTCACCCAGTCAATGTTGATAGATTGAGGCGTTATGTTGATAGAAGGGATTATGAACAAGATTTACAGGTTACGCCTACTTCACAGGTCCAACCTTCACAGGGTACTGACGCAGTTGTCGACCCAGCAACAGTATCTGATGTTGTGACTGCGCATTCTCCATGGATTGAAGCGGAGCAAATTAGTGGAATGAAATTCATTAATAAAAAAAGATTCTATAGAGTGATTTTTAAGAATAGGTCTCTCAAGCCTGAATGGACAGCTGAAGAGGATGTCAGTGATTGCTTGAAGAGAGAATATCACATTAAACGAACCATGACGGGGAAAGTTAGGAAAAGGCCTACTCCTCAGCGGTTTACCATTGGTCCACTAGGTGATTAGACGAGTTGCTGAATGGTAGTTTTTTTTATTATTACAGGTTATGTTGACCCTGAAGCCTAATGTCACAGGGTCACTTGTCGTGATTGATTACTATTGGCTCCTGAGAAATGTTGCATTTTATATGTTTTAAAGGAGATAGTTGCCTCTTGTGCTTATGTTAAAGCCGCTGTACAATGATGTCAGTGAGTATGCTGTGCGTCACTAGAGCAATTACTATACAGCGCTTATTATATATTCATCTTGGGATTTCTTGTTGGCCAACAATTATTTACATATGTATTACACTGATACATTCAGCGCTAAAATCGACATTTAAAGTCGTGGAATAATGTCGAGAAATGACACTTTATTCACCATCCAGACAGCTTTTTGTTTGACAGGGTTACTGACGAGTAGGACTGCTTTGAGGTTATTTCCGTGGAGATTTGATTTCTTGGTTGATATTATTCTTGTATATATATTATTCTTGGTCCTACTATAGTAGTTGTTTTATGCACCGTTGTTACAGATGCTGTTCTACGTACGTACAGGCCTACGCTTCATGTATGGGATATAATGGGTTTTGGCGGAGTTGTCGTAATTGGCATAGGCCTGGGGTTCATCTCATATTACGTGGATATGTGAGGGTGTATGCTGTGGTTATGCTGGGGTGTGTCGTTGTACGGCCAGTGGTTGTGCAGGTGAATGGGGAAAACCATGCCGTATAGCTGCGCGCTGATATTGTTATAGCTGTGTGCTGTGATAAGCCGTGCTCTGCGTTGCGTGGGGCGGCTGTTTTGCTTTGTATGCTTGCGGGTATCCCTACATATCTGCGGTTTGTAGAGTCATCGTTTGTTTTATTTTTTTTATTTTTTTATTTTTTTTTCTTTCCTCTAGATTGGATCTTCGGGACATTGGTATTTCTGGCTCTGCATTCGTTCCTGGTGATCCATGCTACACCTGCACCCATTCTCAATCGTGGAGCGTATGGTGTTTATTTCCATTCTTTGGGTGTGTTGGAAGTCGGTACCGATGTTTGGGTTCACACCTTTGATATTGCTTTGCCTAGGGTTAAGTTATTGCCACCATTGGGAGATAATCCGTATTGTCATTTCAGAAATACACCTACACACAGCAATTGTTCTGATTACCTGACTGCGTTTACAGCCATACATGACTTACATAGGAGGGCAGAGGTGAAAATTAATAAATTGATTGATCGTATCCGAATTACTTTTAAAAGTGAACGCGTTGAACGTAGTCAGTCGCGTGTTCGTAAACGGGGATTTGTGGATTTCATTGGGGACGTTGCACACTCTTTGTTCGGGGTTGCTCGGGACTCAGACATCCAAGCTATGCAAGATCGTATTAAGCTGGTTCTTGAGGGTCAACAACGTACGTTGGGTCAGTTTGCGGCTGACGTAAGTAACATGGCTAGTGCTACTAGTATCACGAATCAAAGATTGGATGCTATTAAGTCCCAGGTCACGGGTCATGATAAGATTTTGTCTGATATTGGTAAAGCGATGAGGGTGGATTTTAAGTTGTCATTACAACTAGCTTTTTACATGAGTGAAACTTTGTATAATTTTACATGTCTGGAAGCCAACTTGCAGAGTTTGTTGTTGTCTGTTGAGTCACTTATTGCTGGCAGGTTAGAGGCTACTATCTTGCATCAAGGAGATATTCGACGTGTTCTTGTCAAGCTTCATAAGCATTTGAAGTCTATGCGACTGCCTGTCCGGATTTTGGTTAGAGATCCCGCATATTTTTACCGGGTTAATACTCACATTGCCACTCTACAACGTAATATTCTTTACATTACCTTAAAAATTCCTCTAACTACTGTCAACTTTTCCATGGAATTATACAAGGTCACTGTTGTTGCCAAATCCATAAGTGCTGATAATCCACATGCTACTTTGATTGATCGCTTACCGAGTTATTTTGCAGTTGCTCCAGTCAGTAACACATTTGCGGTTTGGGATTCTTTGCCATTGTTGCAGGACGGGGATGCTTTTCGCATTGTTTCAAAGCATGATATTCAGTTGCGGACTGATTCAGAAGTGTGTATATTTGCTTTGTATGTGAATGACCCTGTTGCTATACGCAAGAATTGTGTATTTCTTCTTCTTAGCCGTAAGCCGTCATCGTTTGTGTATTTAACTGAGAATACTATGGCAATTGAAAATGGGTTGTCTGATTTGATGCTGATTTGTCCTCAAGGACGGTCGAAAAAGGTTACTGCATGCAGTTCTTGTCATGTTTCTATTCCGAATGAATGTTCTATGGTAAACGAACACTATGTTTTTCCTGCTTCGTGTTCAGCGAGTGACCTACTTAATGCTAGTGATTCAGTTGTGCATACGTTTAATTTGGCGATTATTCAAGAGTTTTTTGTTCAGGAGGATTGGGCTCTGCTTAAGGCGGACACTACTGTTGCTGAACAGATTACGATGCAGTTGCCTGTTTTCATTACTCATTCAAATGCTTCTCTGGTAGCTGAGGAACAGTTAGCTGAGGATTTTGCCACTGCAATGAATTCTGTTAAGGAAGGTCAGGCGATATTCAAGTCCAAGGATGATATTTTTCGAGAACAGTTGGGACATTTGACTAATTTGGATTCGTCCTTTTACTCTGCATCCATATCTTTTCTTGTGCCTGTGGGTTCATTTATAATTGTTCTCCTTGCTGTAGTAACGATTTATTTGGTGGTTCGTGTGCATCAATTGTCTATTATTGTGTTGACTTTGTCACGCCCTGTTCAAACTAATTCAGTTCCACCAGTTTGGATTTTTTCGCAGTCAACTGGGATTCCGACATCCCGGCCAATGATTTTATTTGAATATGCGGAATTTCCATGGTTTCAGATTACTGTTATCACGTTCCTTGTGGTTATGGTTTTGGTTCTGATTTTTCGGAAGGTTTATCGCCGTTGTTGCAAGTCGTCGGTTGTTCAGCCTGTGTGTTTAACCATGCATATTTTTAACACAGAAGCTAAAGTTGTTATTCCTTGGTATAAGTTGCGTTATGCATTAGGAGATTATGATGTTGTCGCTTTGAATGCTATTTCTAACATTAGTCTTTCTCGTCATTGTTCTGGTCGTCAGTTACGTTTTCAGTGGAATATTACAGCTTTACATAAACCTTCTCAGATTCGAGTGTTGTTGCCACAGTCCTTATCTATTTCTTACTGTTTGGCTCGAAAACTGGACACTATTATTGGCCCTAACAAACGTTATTCTGTTCAACTGTATATCTCTAGTTTGGAATTCAATGTTCCGCTTGAGTTGCTACCATAATCAGTGTTGTTGTTACCTTGAATTTCTGCTTGTTGATTGAACTATTCGTCGATTGATTGCTATCGTTTAGTTTTAGTTGCTTATCTTGCTGACGCTTGTATTATCATGTTCTACTTGTTCGTATTGGGATGACGATTTTTATGGTTACATGGTTATATTTCGGTACTTTATATGGTTATTGTGTTGTGATCATTAATGGTCATATAGTGGTAGTTATGAGTATTGTGTTATATTACGTTAGTTTCTCATGTCGTGCTTACTATTTGATTGCTATTTCGATTGTTATTGTCACTGCGTTCGATTCACCGCACGGGGTCTGATAGAGTTATGGACTGATAGACTATTTGACTAGATTTTTTTGAATTGGACTTATGTGTTAGTATTCTTCACTGTTGGTTATTCGTTATTTTGTTGAGGGGTTTAATGGGCAAAACCCGTGGCTCGTGTTTTTTATAAGGATGGTCATATAGTGGTCATACATGCAGTCATCCATTCATTCGGTAGTGCACATAATGTATCTGTTGCATGCGAGCTGTAGGTAGGAAGGCTCAGCTATCATCATCATCAGCACAAGTCACTTATGTATTAAGAGGCATGTTTTGGGAAACGAGAGGGAGAGAGAAGGAAAGAACGAGAAACGAACGACGGTGGTAGGAACAACAACAGTGTGTAGTGAGTGAATTGAGAGTGCGTGTAGGTGAATCGAATATTAACTATTGTAGTCAACGTAGTTAATTGCAAGTTAACAATAAAGTAAATATTAAATCAATGAGTGTTATCTATCAACGAAGTAGCCAACAACGGCCGCTTCATATATATATATATATATATATATATATATATATATATATATATATATATATATATATATATATATACGGGATTGGATTGGTAGTATTTACGCCCCCCCCTAACCAGAAATCCTGGATCCGCCCCTGGCTGATGGCTACAGGGTCCCAGTTATTTGTTTACTTTATTGAGCCAAGAGGTCAAACTTACAAGCTAACTTCAATAAGAGGCAGAAAGGCAGACACAGTCTGAGAGTAAAGACCGAAATATCAGAGCCCACAGTCTGAGTCCGTCAGCACTCGCAGTTTAGCTATCTTGCATTTCAATTATGGTTTTTCAATTCAGGGTTTTTAAGACTAAAAGACGAAATTGCGTAGATTTCGGAAATTTCTACGACACCGAGATCAATAACCACGAACTGTTCACAGAAATTGGAGATTGCAAAATGCTGCTCAGGACCCTGAATGAAGTTCGACCCGAACCTCAGTTGGACCGTTTTCGTTTTATAGTTAGGCCTATATATGGCAGTGGTTTTCACACTTTTTGAACCAGGGACCCTTAGTTTTTCCTAGGCATAGCTCGTGGACCCAAAAATTTCAAAGTTAAAATTTATCGCTTCAAATTTAATCAAAATAACAGGCAGACTATTTCCATAATACAAATAGTGTATGAATTTGTAAACACAGGCTGTCAATGCTAAAACCATGCAGTGTTAATCATTAATGAGTATTTTCAGCACGCTCTCGCGGACCCCGCCATATCCTTCGCGGACCCCTCTTGGTCCGCGGACCACAGTTTGAAAAACTCTGTTATATGGAGATGACGTATTTCCGAATCTTCGCATTTCAGTGCAAGTTCTATTCAGGCCCGCCGAGAGGGAGGGCAGAGGGGGCAAATGCCCAGGGGCCCGGCGACTTTTTAGGGGCCCGGGACGGGTCAGCAATTAACTTATGAAAAATATTTTAATCAGTTATACAAAGTTTATGATTTGTGCCTTTTTAAATATATTATCATAATCTGACGCTTAACTACAATCACTTTAAACTTCAAGCGTCTGAATAAAATCATAGTTGCATATAATTATACATATAATATTGTACGGTCGTACACACACTTTTATTATTTCAATTTGTGTTTTTTATTTTTTCGTACGACCGTATGATATTATCTACATAAATAAAGAGAAGACTCTGTCTGTCTGTCTGTCTGTCTGTCTGTCTGTCTGTCTGTCTGTCTGTCTGTCTGTCTGTCTGTCTGTCTGTCTGTCTGTCTGTCTGTCTGTCACAGCGATCTTTGACCGCGATGCATTTCTACAGCTTTCGAGCTTTTCACTCCAAACCCTCACTACTGTCTCGGGGTGGGCATTACACACCCAGTGGTCGGCTTCGCGTCCCCCGTTTTCACCGCTACCATGGTGTCCCGGGCCAAAAACCTACCCGGGCAATGCATTTTAGCTGGTAAAAAAACTTACACTCAACCTATTTTCATTCGCCAGATGGCGCCGTCCGAGAAGATTCTGTGTGTTTGACCGCCAATTCTCTGTCACCGGCACGCATTTCTAAAGATTCGCCAGATGGCGCCGCCGTATGGATTTCACTTCACATTAATCGTAATCGTAATCGTAATCTCGAGACTTCTACAGCGCCCAAAAAAGCTCCGTCGCGGGAACCAGCTTATTCACCGGCGCTTAGTCAAATGAAAATCGATAGGCAGGGGGTGTCGAATCGGTTCCAGGTCAAGATCCAAAGGATTCAGTCAGGTAAGCAGTAAGACGGCTAAGGTGGGTGGTGTTTAGGGTTAACACGGCGAGGGAGGTAGGGAGAGGAGGAATCGGGATAGTATTTGTGAAATAGCAGTGTTTTCAGTTTTGTCTGAAAGACCTGTGGAGAAATAGCAAGTGGTGAAGTTTTGGTGAGTTCGTAGGATGGATTTGAAATATCTCGCAGAACTGGTGGGAGTTTGTTCCAGAGGTGTGGGACAGCTATGGCTATGGAGCGATTTGCAGATTTTAGTGATGAGGTGATGGAAGGGCGGAGAAGTGTTAGGGCAGAAGAGAAGCGGGTTGAGCGGAGTCGTTGGACCGTGAACAACTGTCGGAGATAGGACGGCTGGGAGGATTGGAGTGCATTGTAGGTGAGTGATATGATTTTATATTCAATTCTTTTGTTACTTATTCGCTACAGGGATTGAAACTTATACCTAAATTTCACCGGCATGCATTTCTAAAGATTCGCCACATTGCGCCGCCGTAGGGATTTCACTTCACATCAACTTCTGTTACTTATTCGCTACAGGGATTGAAACTTATACCTAAATTTGTTGCTTATACGCTACATAGACTAGGCTTGGAATCTCAAAATGACATTGTTAGAAGCAAATCATGTAACAATTTGCTAACCGGCGTTTCTAGACTAATTTGACCCTGCTGAAAACGAAAATCGCGGTTAGCAAGCTGGATTTTTAGCGGTTGCATGGGAAAACAAGATGGCGGCCAAAATGGCGGCCACTATATTCAAATGGCTATAAGTAAAGTCATGTATGGGATAGAAACATGATCTTAGAGTCTAAATTAGCATTTTCGGGGTCATGGAATGCGATGAAACTAAAGACAAGTATGTAGCACTGCCAGAAACAAAATGGCGGACAAAATGGCGGCAAAATATCTTCAAATGGCTATAAGTAAAGCCATGTATGTGATGGAAACAAGATTTTAGAGTCTAAGTTAACATTTTCGGGGTCAAGGAATGCGATTGAACTAAAGACAAATATGTAGCACTGCCACAAAACAAAATGGCGGACAAAATGGCCGCCAAATATCTTCAAATGGCTATAAGTAAAGCCATGTATGTGATGGAAACATGATTTTAGAGTCTAAGTTAACGTTTTCGGGGTCAAGGAATACGATTGAACTAAAGACAAGTATGTAGCATTGCCAGAAAACAAAATGGCGGACAAAATGGCGGCCAATTATCTTCAAATGGTTATAAAACTAAATGGCGGACAAAATGGCGGTCAGTCTGGAGTAGTGTTTTCTTGGTCAAAGCATACAAAGGAAGTAACATTCTATATCATTCACTGATGTTATTACAGTTTGACCTTCATTATTTACATGACATTTTTAGTAGCCTGTGATTGCTGTTTGACTATTTATACATTAGGTACAAAACATTCGTGTTTCATGACTTGACTAAAGCTATTTCAAGCATTGTTGCAGTCAATGCAATTGCACATAAGTATACATGGCAAGTTCACATTTCGACAGCAGCAGCGCTTGGTGTTACACTTATCAACTTTGCATGATTTACAGTAGACAAACTCTAGACACAACTGGGGCACCGGACCAATTGTAGACCACACTGGTACGAGAACACCTTCTTCATCCACACTCCATCCCGATGAGGCTGGTGTCGGAGTATCAATGTGTGGAAGATAGGCCTTTTCCCAAATGACAGTTTTCCAATGCGCACGTAAAATAGGCTGCCTGATTATGTCACTGCATGGTGAAGATAATCAGTTTTTTAGTTTTCCAAAACATAACATATCGTGCCTCATTGCATGTCTTGACGTTGTCATTTGTTTCACACAATCTTACCACACATTCCTCTGCATTTGCTCAAGCTTTTCTGATAGGGGAATGTTCCCCAATGTCGAAAGTAAACGAGAACTTTCCGAGTAGGTTTCCAAGCATTTTCTTTGCTGATCCCTGCTAAATATAATGTCACATCACATCCGGTAATTCAATGAAAAGCCAATATATTCGTCCCTAGTTGGTCCTTCATACTTAGAGCAATAATAACTAGTGTATTAACCCCTCATAAATTATGACGTGACGACAGTGTGTCATTTAGGCCTATATGTATCGTTTGTTAAAAATGCTCTGATCGCCGTCGTACGACCGTCGTCAAGACGGCAGTACAAACGGCTTCACAATAGAACAGAAGCCGTTTGTGACGTAGCGTCCTTCGACAGACAAATTTGCATATAAGGAAACTATATTAATAGATTGTTATTGTTATTATAAATTATTTATTATTACGCTTATCATCAGTATTAAGGGCCTGTTATATTTATTTTTATTGTTATTATTATTATCATCATCATCATCATCATCATCATCATCATCATTATTCGGAATTGCGCATAAATGACGCAAAATGTAAATTCATTGGGCGCCATTATAATTTATTTACCAGTCTTGAAGGGGAAGATGCGAAATTTGGTAACCCCCCCCACTTTCTAGACCAAATTTACGCCTATGCTCTAGCTACATCTCCAACCTCTCGCGATCCTGCTTCATGCACATTCGTGACCTCTGACGCATCATCTCCCATACTCGACCTTCAAACTACCTCCTCCATTGCTGCCTCCATTGTTCATTCAAAGCTTGATTACCCCGGTACTGCAATTCCCTCTTCCTCAACTTTTAATCCACCCAAATCAAGCGTTTGCAATTGCAACTTATCCTAAACTCACTAGCCAGAGCTGTCACTATAGAACGCCCAAACATCATCATATCACTCCCATCTTCAAAACACTCCGTTGGCTAAAAATCCCAGAGCTAATCCACTTCAAAGTCCCATCACTAACCTACAACTCCCTACAATATTCCCAGCCCAAGTACCTCCGTGATCTCTTCACCATCTAGGCAACCTGCCCCACCCGATCATCTTCCTATCTCAGTCTTTTTCGACCCCAGTCACTACTCATCTCAAGTTCTCTAACCGAGCCATATCCAACACAGCACCACACCTCTGGAACGATCTCCCCTCTGAATTCCTCCATCATCACTGCAACCCGTCCTCCATCCTCCTCCTCGTCACCTCCCGGGCTTTCCACTCAAAACTGAAGTATCACCTTTTTAAGTACTCCTACCATCAGGGCCGGTTTAACCACTAGGCGAACTAGGCGGCCGCCTAGGGCGGCACATTTCTGGGGGCGGCAGAGAAGCTACACAAAGAAATATTTTTTAAACCATTGCCTCCGTTTTGCCAGTCCAGGGGCGTAGCCATGCAAGGCGCTTAAGGTGCGTACGCACCTCTTGTCACATTCTGCATTAGGGCCCAATAGTTTTTCACTTTTCTCAAAGCGCGCAAATTTTAAATTTGGTTAACTGTTTCATCTGATGATATATTTAGCCGCTGCCTACGGTGTTCAAAAAGCCCGTGTACTGCGGTTATGTCTCAGCCTCTCTGCAGTCTGAACTACATTCTGTATGATGAGGCATGAATCATGATATCTGATAACAGACGTATTGTGTGGTATTTGTCTATACATGTACTAGGTTACCCTGATGTGTCGGAGTAATTGACCTTGTTCGACCCCCCAAGCTGCACATGAGCCAGATTCTCCCTTTTAGATGTACAACCACGGCATACACTCTAACGGTATAATCTCTCAGCTCAGCGCTAACATATGCATGAAATAGTATCTGCCTTGTTCGTGTGTCTTTTGCGCTCTCTCTCTCTCTCTCTCTCTCTCTCTCTCTCTCTCTCTCTCTCTCTCTCTCTCTCTCTCTCTCTCTCTCTCTCTCTCTCTCTGTTGTTTTCTCTCGTTTTCTCTCGCTTTCTCTCGCTCTGTCTCTGTCGCAGTCTGTCTCTCTCAATGTCTCTCTACAAGCCTTGTGGGGCCTGTACACTCTACATTGCCCACAGTGACTCTACACACGATTGCAGTATTCAAAACTCTCTTGAAAAAAGAAACTAAGACTCAGCTGATGGTAAGGAACTTCTAAATTTAGAGTAGCAGTTCTTATTGCTATAATTTTTTAAGTAGTACATACGTAATCTGCTTCACTTCCTGAAACATTACTAAAATAGGCGTAACTACATTGAGGCAAGAGGAGGCATTTGCCTCCTCTTGGTTTTGTAGATTTAAACATTTTCCTTGGGTTATAGCCCTGCATCCTCAAATACACCCGATTAGGGTGTACACCCCATGGATGTTGTCTCCTCTTGTGTGTTTAGCCCCGAGAAAAAGTCATCAAGTCATCGAATGTATTAATGACTAAAAAAAGGTCATCAACTTTTTTCGAAACATAAATTTAAGAAACATGCCGAAATTCTGAAATTCTCAGAGCGAAATTCTGAAATTCTCAGAGATTTTTTCGACCGCCCTTCGGACGCTGAAAAATGTCCCCCTCACCTCTCAAACAAGATCGCCTCCACTGCATCAAAGTTTGCCTCCTCTTGACTTGAAGTCTGGCTACGCCCCTGATTACTAATGCCTTTTACTTAAACCTTAAACGTTACGCTGTGAATCTGTTAAAATAAGAAAGTATAGTATCGAAAGTTGATTCCGTGATCGTTTTATTTAGAAGTAATAATGATTCTTAGATGATTACAATGAACGACGATACTAAATTAAAGATGCAGCATTCGGCTGCATTCCTGTGTGAAGGTTATATTAACTTAATCAATTTAATATTAATTAGGCCCAGTGGCGGCGCCACGATTTGAAAAGTGGTACGGCAAATTAGAGGGTCTGGGTAAAAATGTACGGTAAAATTATGTTTTTCCGTAAAACCTTAAAATAGGTACGGCAAAAGCCATACAGCAAACATAGGCGGCGGCGCCACTGATTAGGCCTATTATCGCACTTGCCAGGGGCGCAGTGCGACAGGTTCGCCTAGGGCACCAAATACTCTGGCGCCGGCCCTGCCTACCGGCCATGACTCATCTGATCCTCCGGCTTCCAATTCTCGCCCTAAACGACACCCGCCTTAACAGCTGCTCTGCCTCCTCTCTTGATTTGGCCCTCTGGAACCGGACTCGGCCCTCTTTTCGACCACTCTCTGGAAAACCTCCTCTGGTTTGATGTAGCGCTCGTGAATAGGCTGGTGCCCTGCGCTTGGTCTTCAGATGGCGCTTTAGAAGTTTGGAGATTACGATTACCTTGCCTGACTTCTTCTCCAAGCGTCTGGTCTAAATAATATTACTGAGTCGCCTCTGCTGACCTTTATATGTAGGAACGCATTCTAGGTAACTATGGAACCAGCCTATACAATTTCAAATAGTTATTTTGCTTTCTTTCGTAGGTTCTGGTAATGAAACATAATTGAAAGATTAGCTATCTGTTTTTTTAAATCATAATTATTACGAATTAAGTTTAAGAAATAACCAAATAAGCTAGGATTAGTAGACTTAGTTGGCTACAGGATAAGATCATGATGAGTCGACAACCTACAAAACGGCTACATTTCTGTTTTTTTTTTGTCGAATGTTAAGAACTAACTTTTTATTTTGTTACATTACATTCTTTTGTGTAACACAACTTGAATAGTATTCGTTATGTAGTAAACTGAAATGTGTTAATACATCTTAGAAGTTAGAACAAGTTGAACAACACAATTAGAGTCCAGCAAATAATTCACAAAATGTAATGTTTACTTCAAAAACTTGCTTCGGCTTCAGGTATGATCATAGTTGCAGACAGCTTTTACAGAACATTCCATAACATATTTAGGTATATCTGTCATATTTAGCGATTTTGAGGGTATCATAAAATGCGCTTTTATAAAAGTCCAGATACATAAATACATAGGCCTATACACATACAAGAAGAAGAAGAAGAAGAATGTTAACTACCATAACTCTGTGACAAGTTGCGCACATGTCAGCTTGGTTGGAATAAACGAAATTTATTGTTTGATTGATTGATTGATTGATTGATTGATTGATTGATTGATTGATTGATTGATTGATTGATTGATTGATTGATTGATTGATTGATTGATTGATTGATTGATTGATTGATTGATTGATTGATTGATTGATTGATTGATTGATTGATTGATTGATTGATTGATTGATTGATTGATTGATTGATTGATTGATTGATTGATTGATTGATTGATTGATTGATTGATTGATTGATTGATTGATTGATTGATTGATTGATTGATTGATTGATTGATTGATTGATTGATTGATTGATTGATTGATTGATTGATTGATTGATTGATTGATTGATTGATTGATTGATTGATTGATTGATTGATTGATTGATTGATTGATTGATTGATTGATTGATTGATTGATTGATTGATTGATTGATTGATTGATTGATTGATTGATTGATTGATTGATTGATTGATTGATTGATTGATTGATTGATTGATTAGAGGAGGAAGAAGGGTGGAGGAGGAGGAAGGAAGGAAGGAAGAAGAAGAAACTGCTTTCGTGGTCGTCCACATCTCAAAGCATACAGCAGCACTACGCCATGGCCCTCTGGATATTGACCAATATCCAGAGGGCCATGACTAGGCCTAGCCAGGGCCGGTTTAACCACTAGGCGAACTAGGCGGCCGCCTAGGGCGGCACATTTCTGGGGGCGGCAGAAAAGCTACACAAAGAAATATTTTTGAAACCACTGCCGCCGTTTTGCCAGTCCAGGGGCGTAGCCATACAAGGCGCTTAAGGTGCGTACGCATCCTCTGTCATATTCTGCTTTAGGACCCTATTCTTTCATTTTCCTCCAAGCGCGCAAATTTTAAATTTGGTTAACTGTTCCATCGGCATCTGCCATCTGGTGACACATATTTAGCCGCTGCCTACGGTGTTCAAAAAGCCCGTGTACTGCGTGTATGTCTCAGCCTCTCTGCAGTCTGAACTACATACAGTCTGTATGATGACGGATGCCTCATGATATCTGATACACAGACGTATTGTATGTGTGGTATTTGTCTATACATGTCTTAGGTTACCCTGATGTGTAGGAGTATTTGACCTTGTTCGACCCCCCCCCCCACTGAAGCGAACACCCAACTGCACATGACCCAGAATCTCCCTTTTAGATGCACAACCACGGCAAATACTTTAACGTTATTATCTCTCAGCTCCAGCGCTAAGAAATGCCTGAAATATATCTGCCTTGTTCGTCTGTCTCTTGCTCTCTCTCTCTCTCTCTCTCTCTCTCTCTCTCTCTCTCTCTCTCTCTCTCTCTCTCTCTCTCTCTCTCTCTCTCTCTTTGTCTCTCTCTCTCGTTTTCTCTCGTTTTCTCTCGCTCTGTCTCTGTCGCAGTCTGTCTCTCTCAATGTCTCTCTACAACCGTGTGCCCTGTACACTCTACACTGTCTATACACAATTGCAGTATTCAAAGCTCTCTTGAAAAAATAAACTAAGACTCAGCTGATGGCAAGGAACTTCTAAATTTAGAGTAGCAGTTCTTGTTGCTTTAATTTACGAAAGAGAAAGCGCGAAAAACAATTTTTTAAATTACATTATGTTTGTATAGACTTCGCACGTATAGGTAGGACTATAGGACTTAGTAAACGTAGCCACAGAAGTTACTACATGTAAGTGTTCAAATGAAACTGTCTCATTAAATAATATTTACATTTTAAATTCCCATTAAACTTGTTAGACCATACAGCATAGGCTGCATAGCTGATGCAGTTCCAGACTATTTCTTAACTTATGGCTAACTTCAAAATTTAAAATTTATTAAATGCCATAGTTTTGTTTTATTTAGAAGTAATAATGATTCTTAGATGATTACAATGAACCACGATACTAAATTAAAGATGCAGCATTCAGCTGCATTCCTGTGTGACTGTGAAGGTTATATTAACTTGATTAATTAATATTATTTGGCCTAGTTATCGCACTTGCCAGAGGCGCAGTGCGACAGGATCGCCTAGGGCACCAAATACTCTGGCGCCGGCCCTGGGCCTAGCGCTTGAGTTTGGTGTTCAGCTGTCATGAATTCTTGATTGGCAGTTGACAGTTGCCCTATATATGAAGATGTGAAGGTCATTGGCCATAATATAAGCCCAACACCGCCAATTATAATAGTTGAAACTGACATTCTAATTATGCGCGAGGAAGAAACTACTTGGGCAGCGATGTGGAAGGATCTCACCCGATCAATTCAGTGAAAAATTAGCAGAGGTCGAGGCCATAATATGGTTGCTGTAGAAAAAGTTGAACATTTAGGGCCTATAGTAAGACTATTGATCGTGTCTAAACTTCAACTGCAGATAAAATTCGGCTTTCTCATCTTAATACGTGAAAAAAGTGTCACGAATATTATGTTTCTCAAGGTCTTTGGAAGGTATTGACTTGTTCAGTGTGCAAATCATCTTTAATTGCAGTTCTACAGTCGCGAACTGTAAACTTATTCCTCTGGTCGGATCCTATATTGACTGCAACTGAGATATCACATATCAATTGGAGTTCAGCTCATATCATGACATCTGCCTCCCACCAACCATAAACATTTACATTTATTTGATTCAAAACAAATTAACAAAGCGTACATATATTTATTAATTAATTTTGTTTTTCTTAAATTGTTTAAAACGGCAATCAACAGGAATATATTGTACATCGCAAATAATGTTTTGGACATTTCTCCTTTGAGAGAGTGATTTTGTTGTTTCACTCGACGTGTTCTATTGTAGAGTCATTTTTATTATTATGCTACAAACGTAGACATCAGCAGCTGCAGCAGCCAGAGGCAGGATGAGCTGCATCTTCTTCGTTCTTCATCTGTTCGTCTGAGTTTACCACGTCGAGGTGTGTCTTCGCTTGCGACCTGGTCCGTTCCAGTCGGCCGCTTGCTTAAGCGCTGAAAAATAAACAGACGTAATATCGTAGATCCTAAACTATGTTATCTTCATGCTAAAACCGAGGAAAGGAATTTCAGTCATTGCTGCCAGCAAAGGGCTGAGCGTCATTATATGCGAAGTGGGATTTTGCTGACTAAGAATTCTATCAATATAATGCGGCTTCTCTGCCGAACTTTCTCGTAGTCCAACTATCAAGCCTAAGCATTGTCAAGCTTCAGCTTTACATTAATGACACTAAGCTGATGATTATGTACACTAAGCAAATTATCATTTACATTAAGCCTGTAATTATTTGCATAAGGCCAGTAGTAGGCCTATTCAAATCGATTTATGTAGCTAATTATTTACGTTAGGCCTACAATTAATGAGAAGCACATTTTCAAGGACTAGGCCTATATAAATGGATAATTATAAACGATTACTAAATAGGCCTACTTAAAACTAATCATTACGCATTTCTAATTGTATAGGTATAGGCTATATATATATATATATATAGACTATAAGAGGCCCAGCATCGGGAGGAGTGGCGACGTCGGACGTTTGAACCTGTCTGAGGCAGAGAACGAGAAGAAGAGGGAAGATAATAATTATAGGTCGTAGTCTATAATTAATTGTGGTTCAATTGATGTTCTGTCTGAACAGTTAATCAGATGGTATACAACTCCTAAAATCAACTTTCTAGTCTTTAGATTCAAATTATTCATCATGCATTGCAAATGTTAGATTATGTTCAACTCCTTGACCTCTTTGTTACTAGATCTAAGCAAATTAATTAGTAATTAATTATATATAATATTATTTATACTATTAATATATATATATATATATATATATATGATCAAGCCTAAAATAATTATATTTAATATTATTATCTTTTGTCCCAAGGTAATTATGATCCCTCAGGCTCTTAAAACTATGTATTTGTTTATTAGTATATTTAATTATTATAGTTGACTTCACAATTTCTGTCTGCTGATTAAGCCTGATAGTTCATATGCGTTTACCCAATGGTCTATAATTATGTGGGTAGCCATATGCTTCGTCTATGTGGATAGGCAGGCCCTTATACTTTCAATTGTTTCCACTCTCTTCAGACACGAAACAAGAACTGAGATGCATTTGTTGTAGACTTTGTATTTCGTGCATCAAAACAATCTCTGGCCAAACCGTGTCAAGGTTTAATTTCTGGATTACAAAACTTCTATATAGGCCTACGAGGGTTACGGTAGGTCTTATTCGGAGTTTTCGTACAGGCCTGCATTCGGGTAGGCAAACACAAAGTAGGCCTATGTATACCTCTATAGTTATCGCTAATGACCATGTAGACTTTATCAGTGATACTGGATGCTACGATTTACAAAACTCTCGCATCCTCTGCGACTCTGTCTGACTTGTGTTCGGCGCTCCCAGATGCATTTGATTTGTTAAGTTGAGTTTCGGCTGCGGTTTAGATTGTACAGGCTCAGTGGAAGAGAGCGTTATAGCCAGACCATTTACTTTAACTGTCAGCGTTAATTGTTACCAATGGTTTTTGGACGGGCGAAGCTGTTTGTGGGACAAGACCAATTAAGTCGCAACTTGGTTGAATGCTTTTTCTTGCCAAATTCTATCGTCTAGCCGTCATTCCTGATAGGAAAAGTCTCGGATGTATGGCGTCAGGCGAGTGACAGAAACGCCGAATAATGAATGACCGTCGACTGAAACTGCGCAGCAGAAGAGATACAGGCAACGATACATACGCGTTGTTAGTTCAAATCTCGGTATAAGTTAAATGAAGGTAAAAGTTCATCGCAGAACAAAATTTCAGTATAAAGTAAAAACGTCTTGTGAAAGAAAGACATAGCAAAGAAAAGTTGATTCTGAAATATGTAAAAGAATAAGAAGGAAAGAAGACTGAAAGAAACGACGAAAGGCAAAGTTAGTAAAGTTCGCATAGGCCTATTCAAGGAAACGAACACAACAGCAATATAACCTACTTTCTATTGTTTTTACAGTTTAGCATTCAGGTAAAAGTATATTATTGTAATTTATAATTTATATTTGTTTTGCTCATTTGGCCTAATACAAGTTCAGAAGGGCTCCCAAAAATGTTTGCGTCGTTAGGGCTTCGTTCTGTGTAAACGCGCCTCTGAGAAAGAGGATTGTGATGATATATGCTGAAAGGCAACGGTGCACGTAGTCTAACCAATGAAGTCCAGAGAGTGAAGAAAGAATGTTAAGCGCAGTGAAATAGCGCACAGGAGAAGATATACAGAACTGAGTGAAGGTGTACACAGACAATTAATGCACGGAAAACAGGAATAAACAAAAAACACAGAAAATGATTCAAAACTTCCTTCATGCATTAATGTACTAAATATTCAAATGCGTTCATGTACACATCTACATGATTTGTTAGCGGTGGCACCTACCCATCAGTTTGGATCCGACGCTGTGCGCGGCCACATATCTGCTTCCGTATCCGCCATCGAACTGGCGCTTGTTTCTACGACAACAACAAGCAGATGATCAGCGACAAAGAGACGAGATCATTGCCAAGAGCACTTCTTGACAATGACGAATACGATGACATCTATCGAGCGCTCTTAGCGACTTCCGGTCGGGCCATTGTTTAACGAGTATTTGCTGCATCTGCGATTGAGTGTATCGCAGTGTTCTATGCCGGGTGTTGGATAACATACACCCAGCCTCTGCAACTGTTTGTCTAGCAGATAACTTAGCAACTATCTGCGGTGAAAACAAAAATCAGAAGGAGCATGCCTCTCCCAAATCAGGGTTTAAACTCGACACTTATCGACAAGAACTGGTCATCCGTAGGTCGACCCTCTAAGACCTGGTTATTACAGCTGAGAGTCAGAGAGAGAGAGAGAGAAAGAGAGAGAGAGAGAGAGAGAGAGAGAGAGAGAGAGAGAGAGAGAGAGAGAGAGAGAGAGAGAGAGAGGGAGGGAGGGAGGGAGGGAGGGAGAGAGAGAGGGAGGGAGAGAGAGAGAGAGAGAGGGAGAGAGAGAGAGAGAAAGAGGGAGGGAGGGAGAGAGAGAGAGAGAGAGAGAGAGAGAGAGAGAGAGAGAGAGAGAGAGAGAGGGAGGGAGGGAGAGAGAGAGGGAGGGAGAGAGAGAGAGGGAGGGAGAGAGAGAGGGAGAGAGGTAGGGAGAGAGAGGGAGGGAGGGAGAGAGAGAGAGAGAGAGAGAGAGAGAGAGAGAGAGAGAGAGAGAGAGAGAGAGAGAGAGAGAGAGAGAGAGGGGAGGGAGGGAGTGAGAGAGAGAGAGAGGGAGAGAGAGAGGGAGAGAGGGAGAGAGAGAGAGGGAGAGAGAGAGGGGAGAGAGAGGGAGGGAGAGAGACAGAGAGAGAGATTTATGCCTTTATGGCCTGTTTTTTCAATACTTCAGACCCAATCTCCAAAGTTCAGAAAAACAACTCTGCATTTTGTCATACACGTACACAAATCAAACGGGCACATTGCACATGCATAGGCCTATCATAGGCTTGGATAACATAGGCCGCCTATGTTATCCAACTCATATGTGCATTAGCCAAGTGCACACAACTCATACGTACATTGGCAAAAATTAGAGCCTGCGGTAGGCTACGCCATTCATTAGTCGATATATGCATTGTCCATATGTAGAAAACTCAACGTATGTTAGTCAAATAAAGATATCTGAAATGTGCATTGGCCAAATTCAGTCGAAGCATTAGGCCCTAGTAACTGTTCACTTTTCTTGGCCAGAAGACGGTAGGCATGCTGATCATACTGATTAGCCATGAAGCTAAACGTATCGCTGTAAATCATGATTTCATTATTTCAGCTACACTGCATGGTCGATAAATGGAAATTCTTAGAGGTTCTCCGAGAATCTCGTCCATCAGATCTCTGAATGGCGCCTCACCCATGTAGAAGTACATGGGCCTTTCAAAGATCGAGCGATGCCTCTGCGCCTTAAGTCACTGTAATTTGTAGGCGGAAGCTGACAGTCTATAGTTGAATATTCCGTTCAGTTGGTGCATCAATGTTGACCGCGATTAAGTCCAGGATCATTGCCACACCAAATAAATATACACTTGTATTTTGTAATCGTCAGCGCCACACAAAAGCCGAGTGAGACAAACCATCTTACACAAGCGCTATGCAAATTCAAGAGCCCTTTGGTTGGCCAGTTGCTGTAGCACCCCGTTTGTTGTCTCCTTTAAGTGAAGCCGAGGAAGACAGTGCACATGTATGTATGTGGTGCAACGATTGAAACTAGATGATGGCAGTGGTCGAAAAATTAACAGATAACTAAGTAATTCTAAGATGCAGACGATCGCAATTCTGGTTTGAAATCTTTCAAACTATGCAGTCCCCAATATAACTTCACAGCATTATAACGTCACAATAACGAAGGCGTTTATCAACTTCTGTGAATAAATACGTGTTTTAAAGAGGCGTTAACACCAAGGGCCCATGGCCAATCTTGTTGTCCTCGAGACCAAGGTCTTGGTCTCGAGTGCACTCGAGTTCGTTTTTGAAAGTCTTGGTATTGGTCTTGGTCTTGAGACCAAAAGTCTTGGTCTTGGTCTTAAGGTTCAAGGTCTTGGTCTTGGTGTTGAGGCTCAAGGTCTTGGTCTTGGTTTTGCAGACCAAGACCAAGACTTGACAATATGAACAGTCATTTAACAAAACGCAAGGATTTTAAAAATTTATCCAATAATTACTAATACAATTGCTTCAGTATTTACACGGTGTGAGTGAGACTTTACTGTTGTTTTGGACATTTATTTTGACTTCCGGTTATTTACCATGTAATGATTTCTAAACAGACTCACAATTTTTACATTTACATCCGGTACTTGAAAAGCTGCTCTGTGTGCCAGTGAATTCAGCACTGTAGAACGTATTTTTCACATGGCAGAATTTTTATGAGGCACCACAGGTCTTGGTCAGAAAATTCTGAGCGAATTGGTTTTTATAAAATGCAATAGGCATTTGGAATAACATTTCGCATGAAGGACTTTTGTAAATACGAATTCAGAATTCTCTGCAGTTTGCATTTGGAGTTGTTTTGTTTGAATAAAATAAAAGATTCGTGTTTTTAACTGTTTTAATTAAAATAGCGAGTAGTCCGACGTTAAATTTTTTTTAGTAAGGAATAGTATGATATTGTGATATTTTGGGTATTTTTCTCGGTTTTGGTCTTGAGTTTCAAAGTCTTGGTCTTGGTCTTGGTCTTGGTCTTGAGGTTCAAGGTCTTGGTCTTGAGGTTCAAGGTCTTGGTCTTGGTCTTGGTCTTGAGGTTCAAAGTCTTGGTCTTGGTCTTTGTCTTGAGGTTCAAGGTCTTGGTCTTGGTCTTGGTCTTGAGGTTTAAGGTCTTGACAACAAGACTGCCCATGGCTCAGTGGTTAGTGTCGCGGACTGGTCAGGCGTTGGGCTCAAATAGAGATGTTGCTATAGAGTTCGAAGCCCGGCTGGTAGATGACACGTTTTCAATTTTTTTATTTTTATAACTAGACGTACCTAGGTCGATAGACTGTTTTAAAAATTCTATACAAAAACAACTGGAATCGTTTTACTAGTAGGTACTAGTTTGAAACGTATAATGAAAACAACCATTCTTTTTTACCTGACCTTACAAGAAAGTAGGTATACCGAGCATTGCATACATTTCGATGCATAGATGCCCCATGCAGAGTGAGAACTACTTATGCTTACTCGGTTTCGATGCTCAGCTGCGATCGAATGAATGACGTCAGTTCTTCGAGAACTTGGAGCGTTAGGAATGGATTGCTGAGTCCGGCGTTAAATCTGAAACAGGTTTCGGTTTACGGATAAGACAATTATTCACAGACCTGTAAACATCACAGAAATTTCACTAAGATAAAAAAAGACCCGTGATGAGATAGCAATGGGTGAGTCTTTGCTGAGTTCGTAGGATGGATTGGCCTATATTTGTGTGTATATATATATTATATATATATATATATATTATATGAATATATCTGTCGTAATTCTAGCAGAAGTTTATTCCAGAGAGGCGGAGCAGCTAGAACTATGGAGATATTTCCAAATTTCCAAGGATTGATTGGGTGACGGAATTGAGGGAATTGTTAGAGCGGAGGAGGAGTGGGTTGAGCGAAGTGGTTGGATTGTGAATAACTGATGTAGGTAGGATTAATGGGAGGATTGAGTGTCTGCTGTGAAGGACTGTATACGTAGGCCTCTACTCTTTCGCTTAGATATTTTAAGCCAGTGCCAAACTTCGAACTGACAAGAAGCCGACAAAAATTAACGAAATAGAGTATAGGCATATTCAGCGCTGCTGTATAGCGCGTAAAATGCAAGCGAATTCAGACCTATATATTTTTGATCAGCTATTTATAATATATACGAATAAATTGATCAAATAGGAAATATTAATGCTGCTATTGAAACATCTGCTTTGAAAGCAATGCTCTTCTCGATCTGGTCACTTTTTGCGGCTATATCTCTCGTTCTTGTCCCTTATAGGCCTAGACACTTAAGAAATGACAGGAGCTACTGTCTGTCTGTCTGTCTGTCTGTCTGTCTGTCTGTCTGTCTGTCTGTCTGTCTGTCTGTCTGTCTGTCCGTTTGTCTGTCCGTCTGTCTGTCCGTCTGTCTGTCCGTCTGTCTGTCCGTCTGTCTGTCCGTCTGTCTGTCCGTCTGCCTGCCTGTCCGTTTCTTCGTCTGTCTGTTAAACCCTGAGGGTCTAGCATTTAACCGGGGCTGCCACCTGTTAAACCCTGAGGGTCTAGCATTTAAACGAGGCTGCCACCTGTTAAACCCTGAGGGTCTAGCATTTAACCGGGGCTGCCACCTGTTAAACCCTGAGGGTCTAGCATTTAAACGAGGCTGCCACCTGTTAAACCCTGAGGGTCTAGCATTTAATCGGGGCTGCCACCTGTTGTCTTCAGAGCTGTCGGCTGCTGCTTTTGCGGCGGCGCTGGTGCTGGTTGTAGCCAAGAGGATGACGAGACAGGTCACGCTGATCGACATGACGACGAATCTGGACAACTGCATCGCAACGGATGATTGACTGACACGCACCAGAAGACACCTGTCACATGTGACACATCACAAGAACAAGTTAGCTGTCAATTTTAGATGCGAATCTGTTGGTTGGGCCCCAATTGTATTCGTTGGTTGGGCCCCAATTGTATTCGTTGGTTGGGCCCCTATTGTATTCGTTGGTTGGGCCCCAATTGTATTCGTTGGTTGGGCCCCAATTGTATTTGTTGGTTGGGCCCCAATTGTATTTGTTGGTTGGGCCCCTATTGTATTCGTTGGTTGGGCCCCAATTGTATTCGTTGGTTGGGCCCCAATTGTATTCGTTGGTTGGGCCCCAATTGTATTTGTTGGTTGGGCACCTTTTGTATTCGTTAGCCTACTGTTGGTAACTCTTACAGTTTTCTGTGGATTGTTTTGCTTACTGGTGAAGTTCCTGTTCTTAATTACACTTAAAATCATTCAGGCTAGTGTAGTTAACGCCTCTAGTTATGTTTTTAATAGGGTGGCGTTATGTAATATCTAGTTACAACTACAAATTAGACTCGGATGGACATAAAGGAGGAAACTCTGATGGACCTAAAGGAGGAAAAGACACGGCAGCGGCGGTCTCTCTCTCAGAGTCTGAGAACGAAGTCGACTAAAGTCATAAAATTTCAGTCAGTACTCAGTAGCATGAAATGAATACAGATCTATTCATATGAAATTCGTGACTTGGAGAAGGATCGTTCCACTCGACGCACCCTCCTTCCTTCCACTCGCAGCACCCTCCTTCCTTCCACTCGCCGCACCCTCCTTCCTTCCACTCGCAGCACCCTCCTTCCTTCCACTCGCCGCACCCTCCTTCCTTCCACTCGCAGCACCCTCCTTCCTTCCACTCGCAGCACCCTCCTTCCTTCCACTCGCCGCACCCTCCTTCCTTCCACTCGCAGCACCCTCCTTCCTTCCACTCGCCGCACCCTCCTTCCTTCCACTCGCCGCACCCTCCTTCCTTCCACTCGCCGCACCCTCCTTCCTTCCTTCCATTTGTCCATCTTCAGCCAAGCAGCCAGAAGGAGAAGCTACAGGCTAATCAGTGTAAATACTCATTGTTTAGGACTGTCTACTGGTCTCTTATTTGTCTTTATTATTCTAAGTGTCAGTAAATAAAACTATATGGAACGGAACGGAAGTGAGACGAAGCTTGTCTTACATTGTTAGCGTTGACGTAGTAATCTGCAAGGCGTTCTATGGAAGAGTTCGAAGCACTGACGCACGACGAATATCAAATGTAATCATTTGAGCGAGACAAAGGAAGAGACAGAGAGAGACAGACAAAAGACATGGAGAAAGAGACAGACAGAGTAGAGAAAACACAGAAAAGGCAACGTTAGAGAGGCACAGTTAGTGGAAGAGGCAGTGGGGCAGCAGAGTACAGACAGAAGATATGACATGAATTAGACAGTTATTTTCGCCAGAGCACTTAAGAAATATGTCAAAAAGTCGGGATTTAAGAAAGCGTATTTGTATCATTCAGAAAGAGTTTTGTCGACGCCGATATGCCTTCTGAGATAAAGCGTCTGTTTTGTTCTCTCAACCGAGCGATGGATAGCAGCCAATTAGGCGCCGCTGCCGCCGCAGACACAACGGGATCAGACTCCATTAGGGTCCAGTTGCGAGCGACGCCTCTTCATACAGGCTAATGCATCTGTGTCCCACTGGGCCGCTAACCGACATTAATAATTCGACCAACTCGGTGGTTTCTTGGTGCGCCGAAAGAAAAACAGAAAGAGGCAAAAAGACAGACGCTGTATAGAGGGGTGAAAGAAAGGGTGCAGACAAGCGAGTAAGAAGCAAAGAGTACGACTGGAGGCGACTAATCGGAAGGGCGATCGTGGCAGAGAAATGTATTCGAGACGAGAAATTTCTCAGGAGAGACCTCGTCGAAGGAAGCGTCAGCATTTCCACCTTGCCACACTGGACGATACTGTGACAAGGTGCAAATGTGGGTCCGGTTTGGCAGATCAAGAGCGACGAAAATCGTCAGGAGGAGCAGTGGGTTCGTTAGGAAGAAGACATATTTGGATGAAGGTAGCAATACGCGAAGACGGCATGCCCATGAAAATGTGCATCATAATCAGTGTTTAATCTATTCCCCCTCTTCTGGGAGGGGAAACAAGGTTTGTGGGGAGACCAACGAATTTACACATGACTTTTTGGGTAATTTCATCCATTCAAGATGAGTTTCAGACTTTTTAAAATTTCATCTTCCAAAAAAGTTTATGACTGTTTTTTAGACATTCGTCCGACTTTTCATACATTTTTGTACGAATTACTCTCACAAAAAACTTGATGACCCTTTTTAGGAATTCATCTCTCAAAAAAACCTCTGGGGGGAACATATATCCTGGGGGGAGGGAATTTCTCTCCCCAAAAGGTTTATACATTATAATATTGCTGGCATCTGGGGGAGGGGGAAAACATAAATCCGGGGAATCCCCCCCCAAAGGCGTCTAGATTAAACACTGCATTATGATCTACGTGGATAAATAAGTGATGAGGGATACTATGCAAGTCGAAACTGTCAAATTCACGAGTTGATCGATTGGGAACCAAAACTAAGACTACATATCGTAACAGCTTATACCAAGCCTACTTGCTTCTGCTCGGCTTTTACAATAATTAACCCTTTACTATCAAGAGGCCAACTGATGTGATGAGCATGATCCCAAAACCATACATTGGATGTCATACATTGGATGTCATATATTGGCTGTAACCAAAACGAGACAGAAGATAAGGGTGCTTTATATTCCTCAATTGCATAATGCATGCCTGGATTTATCTAATCCTTTCTGGTCTTCGTGGTCGAGGTAGGTATAGTGAAAGAGATAGAAGTTGGCCTCTTTGTTTAGAAAGATATTCTTATGTATATCATTATAATTATGGTATTTATTTACTTTTAGTACATTTTTATGTTGTTTTAATTGAGATTGAATGAAGCTTCACCCCCAACATTACTGGTTGGTGAGAGCATTTTCATCAGATCGAACATAGGAGGCCTAATCAGAAGGAAGAAAACTGATGGCAATTTATCTTCAATCTCTGCATACGCTTAATCTCTATCAATATATCATCAGAAAATAAGTCACAGATACGCTGTTAAAACACGTCTCGTACGCTTGTTCGTATAGGTACCGTTGTATGCTTCATATATAGGCTGTTGTGCTAGTTGACACATTGAAACAGACAACTAATGACTGGTACAATACAAGCGAATCAGACACTTTAAATGATGACAGATGTTGTGTGCATTATCATTTATTTGAATCAACAACATTTACTGCATATATTATAGCTGAAGAGATTCCAACATAAAAATAATTTAAAGATGACTCAACAGGATCTAATTGGTAAGAAAAATTGCTGCATGAAATAATGAATGATAGGACCTGTACTTTGTTAGATGTTAAGTAAATGCAATCTAATAGAGCTTATATAGTCGCTAAACATTTAGGACTCTAAATAACAGTTGAGATCGTGAAGAAATATTCTATAGACATGGGCGGCGATCTAGGTGGGACGTGGGGACATGTCCCCCCACCTTTAAGAGTGGGGGACACGCCATACATGTGTCTCCTCCAAATTTTGAAGAGAGATTGAAAAAGGGTAGCAAATAGAACTGTGTGTGAGGGTTTTCACAGCCTTTTTTGGCCAAATGAGGTAAAAATGAAATTTTGAAGGAGAAGTGTCCCCGAAATTATAAGAAAAGGTTGAATTTACAAAAAAGAAACCGAATGTTGTGGACATATGTTCTAAAAGAAAGGTAATGCGAGACCGTAAAAAAGTCGTAAAAGAGGTGAAGGACTAAAAAAAAGGTCATCAAGGTTTTTGGCAGATGAATGAAGATAAAGTTTTAGGAAAAGGTGACTGAGAAAATTTTCAAGAAAAAGGTCTATGACTAAAAAAAAGGTCGTCAACTTTTTTTGGGAGATGAATTCAGGAAAAAGTTTAGAACTTTTGAACTTTTTCGTGGAATGTCTCGTAAGAAGAAATTTTCCCCCACCTCTCAGACAACATCGCCGCCACTGTCTATAGACTCTTCTGCATAGACTGAATTACGACATCTCTTGGCAAGAGAATCTATATTGTCTATATTTTACCACTGTATCACCTGTCAAGCGATTCATAACTGCACATTCTACAGATTTTTGCGGTGATAGGCCTACCAGCTCGTTACATTGAAAACTACATCGTCCGAGTTACAAAATCTGACGGTCAAGTGTAGGCCAAGTGGCCTACTGTGGTTGACCAGAGTCAAACTGGGACTATTTTGAGAGCCCTACCACTTCACTCATACAATGCAACGGGTCACAGGCCCAACATGGCCCGTAAAATTCAGCATTTAAGACGAATGAATTTTTACTTTAGGCAAATCGTGCACGTAATAAAAAAAATGATATAAATTATGATAACAATATTAATAATAATAATCTTCTTCTTTTCCTTCCGGCTGGAATTAACCCCTCGCTGGGGAGGGGTCAGCCACTCGGATGCTTTGTCTCCATCCTGCTCGATCTCCAGTATCCTCCTTTTTCAAGCCGAGAAACCTGAGGTGCAGCTGAACCATATGATCCATATCCATCCATCTTTTCTTCTGACGTCCGCGGCTGCGATATCCATGCACCTCCGCCTTCATGGTTCTCTTGATGTTACTATCCTCCTCCGCCCGCTTCACATGTCCATACCACCTCGGTCTGGCCTCACGCATCTTGTCGGATATACAGGCTACTAAAAGTGTCGTCCGGATATTATCGTTTCTTTTCCTGTCTTTCAACGAAACCCGAAGAGTATTCATCATAGCATTCTCATCTCAGTTCTCTCCAGAAGTTCCTCCTCCTTTCTCCTTAGCATCCATGCTTCTGCTCCATAAATCAAAACCGGTCTTATCATTGTCCTGTAGGCCTGTATCTTTCCCTTAAGACGAACCGATATCTCGCAGTCACACAACACACCCGACAAATCCCGCCAATTCTGCCAGACTACTTTTATTAATAATATTAATAATAATGACAGGCCTGAAACGTACGTTGTTCGTATTGTTTTTAAGTGTTATTTAATATACTCTTTGATTATTTAGATCTCTTGTGGCAAACTATTTAATGATCGTTCTAATAGTTTGCGAACCGGTCGACTCTCATCCTCTTTCCTGTCAAATCTTCTAAAACTTCTACTGTGGCTAAGTGTCTTGCCATACAATAATATTATAGTAAGCTGCTTAATTGCGCCGATAATAATACTTGCTTGCGCACTTCAACAGTTTGATAGGACTTATATAAATTTGTGCTATTCCCATATTTTTCTATTTGGTCAGCTTTCTTTTTGGCTGCAAGGCTCCGTATACAGTAATATATACAGCTGTCGCATAAGCTTAATATTTATGACCCTTCTGTAATATAGCTGATGTTTTGACTGATATTAATGATATAATAAATTAATCCGATCAACCTGTTACGACAATAGATGTGAGCGCCTTTACACAAAGAATAAAAACACGACATATATATAGCCTATAAATGATTTCGAATAGCATTTAAGCGACTGACTGACTGACCTGTAAAAGACTGGGCTAGTAGAATGCGTAGACTCGGAACGATTGACTCCTGCTCCGGTTAGTGTCAGAACCAGACTTATATAGCGCTTGGTTAGTCACATCGAGACTCACCTGCTCCCCTCCTCCTCTTCCTCCTCCTCCTTCTCCTCTCTTGTTTCCACTTGCGGTCTTCGAGAGCACCTGTCAGTCTGATTATTAAAGACGCCAGGCTCCATCGACTCGGATATCGTCTCTCACTTCAAAAGGTCTCCGTCACTCCTCGCTCAGGACCGTCTCCTCTCACCATTCACCACTTCCGTCAGTCGCCGCTAAATTATGAATCGCGACGCCATTTGACAAGAGCTTAACAAATAGTGCACAATAATTACGCATCGTCGAAAATGACTAAAGACGGAGCTTGGGATGTTGTCTTCAAGGGCGCCGGCGCTGGCTTCCCTTTCGACGAATCTCTAATGACTTTTGAGTTTCGTCTCCAGCGCCTGGCGCTCGAGTTTCGTCAGAACAACGAGCTTCACCTTTTTACGAGTTAAGTGCATCTATCGAGCAACTTGGCGTAGCAAAAATATTCCTGTCACCTCGCATCAGCAAGCCATGCATTCAACGAATCACAACAACGGAAGATTCTCTTGCATGATTTTGGAACCATTTGCAATAAAAGCATTCTGCGACAACTTCTCACAGTGGGATTTCTTCTTCTTTTCTTGAAAAGCGAATTGACTACTGTAACTCCGTCCTAAGTCTATATACCGTCTCACTAGAGCATCGTAATTAACATTAGTAATATTATTATTGTATTGTATTGTATTGTATTGTATTGTATTGTATATGGGCATTTATAAAGCGCCTCTCGCGGTATAGACCATTCAGAGGCACTCAATTATTTATGTTTAAACTCTGCCTTCGAGTTTTCACGAACGAGTTGAACTTCCGAATTACTAAATATCGAACTAAGCCCCTCTACGGGGCTTTTTGCCCCGCTTGGTGCTACACTGTGAGTTTTCTATATGACAAAAAACGTAATAGAAAGGCCTCCACTTACTAGGCCTATGCACAGTAATGCAATATACGACATGTGCACTTTAAAGCTATATTTGTAGGCCTACTATTGACTATGCCTAGCATTTTGCACAATTAGTACCACCGAATTGGTACAAGAAAACACGAACAATCAATTTTATTGAAAGAATTATAGGAAAACATACAAAAAGGCAAAATGGCTGATGATTAGGTCTATCCCAACAGAGCTCAAAGAAAAGCGCAGAACAGTCAAACAGTCCATCACATAGCACAGGGTTATGTGGGGCATTTTGCCCCATGGAAGGTATGGCCTCATCCTACCCTAATTGCAGCGATTCTATGGTATCAAGTGCCTTAATTGTTTGTCTTAATTAATCTTAATAATATTATAGGAATTTATTGTTAAGCTAATTAGCGGCGTTAGCTTTAATGACACATCGGCGCCAGAGCATGAGACATAATAATTTATATGTGAGACCAAACGCCACGTAACTGGTTAATTATGCAATTGAAAGTATGTGGACTATAGTTGCCATGAAAATGGCAACGCCAGCCAATGAAATCTCTTCGAGCGAGATCTTTGATAAAGAGTTGAAGAGTCGGTAAGAAACGGTCGTCGCGATAAGAAGTTAGTTTCGAATAAATCCGCTGACTAAGCGTCGGGATTAATTTAACTCGACCTTAGGGTTAAAGCGTTTGCGAATTTGCGGAAGCGGGAACAAGTTGCCTAAGAGTCCAGGGCTGTAGTCGAGGGTATACGCGGGTATACAGCGTATACTTATCTCTAGAGAAATTTGAGAGCGTATACTCAGGGCTCTAGAGGAGGGTATACGCGGGTATACAGCGTATACTTACCTCCCAGAGAGACCTAATAGCCACTTAGCAATGAAATTTAGAGGAAAAAGAGAGGTTTTGAAAGGTTTTTAGGGCGAATGACTAAAAAAAGTCTGAAAATTGTCAGAGAATTGGTAAAAAGTCTGGAATTTTTCCTAGACGAATTCCTAAAAAAAGGTCTTCACATTTTTTAGGGTCACACCAGCCCTAGTGACGGCGTGTGACGCCGCTGCTCACCGGTAGCGTATACTGACCTCAAATTTTACCACTACAGCCCTACCTAAGACTGACGGCGATATCCATCAGTGAGTTTGCTGGTTGGTGTAATAATGAAAGCGTTCTCGGCGCTAGTTCCTTTGAGTTTTCATGAACGAGTTGAACTTCTGAAGTACTAACTACCGAACTATTATAAGGCCTATGTGCGGTGTTCGATTAAGCAGCTAACACGAATTGTATCCAGTTCGATCTGCAAGAGAACCTACATTGCCAGAGCATGCTACTTCCACCTTCGCCGAATTCGACAAGTGAAACGCTGCCTAAATGAGATGCCTCCGTATTCTTGTTCAAGCCCTCGTCATCTCTCGCCTCGACTACTGCAACTCTGTCCTGTCCGGTCTTCACTCATCGAAACTACAGCCTCTATCATCTGTTCTTCACACAGCCGCTCGTCTTGTAAACGGTCTTGGTCCTAGAGATTACATCACAATTCACACCATCCCTGCAACAACTTCACTGGCTTCCCATCCGTGTCCGTATCGCCTTCAAAGTCTGCCTCCTTATGTACCATATCCACTCTGGAACCTCTCCCTCATACATGACATTCATTGTCACACCATGTTCTGCTACAAATTCCAGAGGACTCCGATCGGCTGCACGAGGCGATTATACCATACTTCGCACCAACCGGAAGTTTGGTATTCGTGCCTCCTCGGTCTCAGGACCCGTACAATGGAACAGTCTTCCAACTACAGTCCGTCAATGCACATCTGTTACTGTAGAGAAACAGGGCCTGTGCCCTCCCGTGTTTGTTTGAGTATGCTGTATGGACTGGCACTTATTTATGTTTTGCCTTACATGACACTTAATGTACTGGTGAAGTTTCGTTTCCGCCACGGTTTAGTTGGGAGCTCATGAATATGCATTTGCTCCGGTGAAATTTTGCTGATAATTAGCGTTAGTTGCATAGTCGGTGAAGGCTAGATTTTCACCGGTGGCGATTGGTGCCCGCCAAATGCTGTTTGCCATGCATTTTGTGAGTTCATTTGAGTGCATTTGCACCGATATGGGCCGGTGAAGTTTTTGCCAGTACTTAGCGTTAGATGCATGGCCGGTGAAGGTGAAACTTCACCGGTGAAACTTTTGCGCGCCAAATGCCTTGTGTCTTAAGTTTCTTGGTACGAATATTCACCAACGATAGGCCGGTGAAATTTCTCCGGAACTTCACCGATATTTTGTATAGTAATAAGGGCCGGTGAAATTTCTCTTTTCACCGCGGTGGAAAACTTCACCACCGCGGGGTATAAATAGGACCCCTTTGATTAGATAGTTTAGTCTAGTAGTCAGCTCGGTAAAGGAGTCGTCGTGGAGTTGAGTTAAGAAGTTGGAGTTGAAGCAGTTGTAGAGAGAGTTTAGTTCGGTCGTCAGTTAAGCATTGATTTCGCAACATTGCGTTGTTTCGGAGAAACTTGGACATTTTCGTAACAATACTTTGATGAAAGTGAACTTTGTCAAGAGTTTGTGTTCGAATTGCGAGTTCTTGAGTGTCGAACTTTTGCCTACTACTTTGAAGAATTGTGGATTAAAGAAACTTTCTGCAGAACTGAGTTGTTTCTTAAGTCTCCTGCTATACTCCGGGAGCCGGACACGCGTTCGGACATACGGGCGACTCGATCATCGGTATCCTGGTAAACGTGGCGCCGAGTCGTCCGCTGCCTTCCATTCAGAGGAAAAGGGTCAAGAGCCAGTTACGCCACATTACCCAGTTTAAATCCAAATTAAAAACTCATATATTCACATTATACTATTATTAGGAATGTAGCGTTTTCTTAAAGCGCGATATAAATGTTTAGTTGTATTGTATTGAAGTCTACGAACGATTTGTTCTCCACGTAGAAGAAGAATCACCTGCTAGAGACATAATTATATAATTATTGTCACTGTAATTGTATTATTGTAGCCTAATTGTAATCTGACATCCATGAAGCGCCACTTCAAGAAAAAACTAATCAGTGACTGTGAGCTCATTTTAACCTAATAATTATGATTATCAAATTTCCATCTTATGTCTGATGTCCAAATAGATTACCCAGTGCAGTGTAAGTTATTCCTTTCAACCAAGTTCAGCGAGGCTATTATTTTAAAATATTACAATACTGTTCCTGAAATAGTGTTCTGTGATAGGCCAGCAAATCCCTCCACAATTTAAATATTATCTAATAAATTAATACATAGGCCTAGGCTGTAATAGGCCATAAAGCATATGCATTGTTGACATACATAATATATCATATATATATATTCTCCAAAGAAATTCTTCGTAATCGTAATCTCCAATTTTCTAAATTTCTTAAATGGTACTCTGGCAATGTGCGATAACGCCTAATTAAATAATAATAATAATAATAATAATAATAATAATAATAATAATAATAATAATAATAATAATAATAATAACAGCAACAACGGGAAGGGGATAGATGAATGGTAGGCCTAACACTCTGGACTGAAGAACACTAGATCTTGAAAAGTCGCGGTTCGATACCCGATAGCTCCCTCTAGATCGACTCAGCCTTCCACTCCCTAAGAGCAGCAGTAACATGAGTGGACCCCTTACAGGCTGCCAAGACGTCTGTTAATTAAGATCTTGATAATAATGTCGATATTAAGTCAGAAGCCTTATCCACCGCAGTCCGATACCACCGAAGAATGCACCCTGCGCTCTCAGACGATCGAACACACTGCTGGACAGAACGTACTTTTAATTTGCCATTTCTTGTCATCAGCTTCAGAATGAACATGAGACTCCTGATAGCTAACATATTTAACGATTTCGAGGGGTTCTTAAAATGCACTTTATAAAAGTCCACATACTTAAATATATAAGCTTACACACAAAAGAAGAAGAAGAAGAAGAAGAAGAAGAAGAAGAAGAAGAAGAAGAAGAAGAAGAAGAAGAAGAAGAAGAAGCAGCAGCTGCAGCAGCAGAAGAAGAAGAAGAAGAAGAAGAAGAAGAAGAAGAAGAAGAAGAAGAAGAAGAAGAAGAAGAAGAAGAAGAAGCAGCAGCTGCAGCAGCAGAAGAAGAAGAAGAAGAAGAAGAAGAAGAAGAAGAAGAAGAAGAAGAAGAAGAAAAAGAAGAAGAAGAAGAAGAAGAAGAAGAAGAAGAAGAAGAAGCAGAATAAGAAGAAGAAGCAGCAGAAGAAGAAGAAGAAGAAGAAGAAGAAGAAGAAGAAGAAGAAGAAGAAGAAGAAGAAGAAGAAGAAGAAGAAGCTGTCTATCTTCCTGGTCGTCCACATCTCAAAGAGTACGCACAGCAACACTGGCATGCCGTTCAGCTGCTAGCGCTTGAACTTAGTGTTCAGGTGAATTCTCGAGTGACAGTTGCCCTATATTATGAAGGTGTGAAGGTCATTGGCCAGAATACACCGCCAATTATAATAGTTGAAATTGACATTATATCCGCGAGAAAGAAACTACTTGGGTAGCGATGGGAAAGGATTTCACCCGATCAAATCACTAAAGAATTAGCAGAAGTCGAGGTCATACTGTTGCTGTAGAAAAATTTGAACATTTAGGGCCTATACGACAATACTAATCGTTTCTAAACTTCAACTACAGAAAAAAAATCGGCTTTCACAATTTCGTACGTGAAAACAGTGTCACGAATATAACTGGATATGTTTCTCACATTCTTTGTTCAGTGTGCAAATCATCTTTAATTGCAGTTCTGCAGTTGCCTAGAACTGTAAACTTATTCCTCTGGTCGGATCCTATTGACTGCAACTGAGATATATCACATATCAATTGGAGTTAAGCTCATATCATTGACATCTGCCTCCCACCAACCATAAACATTTACATTTATTTGATTCAAAACAAATTAACAAAGCCTACATATTTATTTATTAATTTTGTTTTTCTTAAATTGTTTAAAAACTGTAATCAACAGGATTATAGCGCACATCGAAGAGAGTGATTTTGTTGTTTCACTCGACGTGTTCTATTGTAGAGTCATTTTTATTATTATGCTACAAACGTAGACATCATCAGCTGCAGCAGCCAGAGGCAGGATGAGCTGCATCTTCTTCGTTCTTCATCTGTTCGTCTGTGTTTACCACGTCGAGGTGTGTCTTCGCTTGCGACCTGGTCCGTTCGGGTCGGCCGCTTCCGCCTGAGCTGAAAAATAAACAGATATAATGTCGTAAACTATGTGATCTTCATGCTATGACCTGGTACAACTCCTAATAGCAACTCATAATATAGTTTCAGCCACTGCTGCCAGCCAAGCGTCCTATGCGGAGTGGGATTTTGCTGACTAAGAATTCCATCTTAATAATGTGGCTTCTCTGCCGAACTTTCTCGTAGTCCAACTATTAAGCATCTACAAGCGTCAGCTTTACATTAATGACATTAAGCCGATAAATATGCACACTAAGCAAATTATTGTTTACATTAAGCCAATAATTATTTGCTTAAGGCCAGTAGTATTCATTTAGATTTAGGTCGGTAATTATTTACGCTATGCCTACAATTAATTAGAAACAAATCTTCAAGGACTAGGCCTATATAAATAGATAATTAGAAATAATAAATACTTAAAACTAATCATCATAACTGAATGGAGGTGTACACAGAGAATTAATGCAAGGAAGACAAATAGGAATAAACAAAAAAAAGACAGAAAATGATTCAAAACTTCCTCCTTGAATTAATGTACTAAATTCTTAAATGTGCTCATGTACACATGTATGCATTTGTTTGCGGTGGCACCTACCCAGCAATAGTTGTCCCACTTTGCGCGCGGCATCATACCTGCCTCCGTATCCGAGATCGACCTGGCGCTTGTTTCTACGACAACAAGAAGTGCAGATCAGTGACGAAGAGACAAGATCATTGCCTAGAGCACTTCTTGACAATGACGAATACGATGACATCTATCGAGCGCTCTTAGCGACTTCCGGTCGAGCCATTGTTTAACGATTATTCTGCGATTGAGTGTATCGCCAAAGTGTGTTCCATGCCGGGTGATGGATAACATACTCTGCAACTGTTTGTCTAGCAGATAACTTAGCAACTATCTGCGATGAAAACAAAAATCAGATGGAGGGAGGGAGGGAGGGAGGGAGGGAGGGAGGGAGGGAGGGAGGGAGGGAGGGAGGGAGGGAGGGAGGGAGGGAGGGAGGGAGGGAGGGAGGGAGGGAGGGAGGGAGGGAGCATTAAAAGACTCCGATGGACACGCTGGGTTGTCAAGCGCAGTTATGCCTTTATGGTTTGTTTTTGCAATACTTAAGTCGACCCAATCTCCAAAGTTAAGAAAAACAACTGTGCATTTGTCATACACGTACACAAATAAGCACTAGCACATGTTATCCAACTCAAATATGCATTAGCCAAGTGCACACAACTCATACGTAGGCCTACATTGGCAAAAATTAGGGCCTACTGTAGGCTACGGAACTCACGTTCACTAGTCGAATTCACGTGCATTGTCCATATGTAGAAAACTCAACGTGTGTTAGTCAAATACAGATAGCACAAAGGCTCATTGGCCAAACTCAGTCGAAGCATAAACTGTTCACTTTTCTTTGCCAGAAGACGGTAGGCATACTGATTAGCCATGAAGCTAAACGTATGATTAGCCATGAAGCTAAACGTATCACTGTAAATCTTGATTTCATTATTTCAGCTACACTGATCGATGAATGGGAATTCTTAGAGACATAGGCGTAATTTGTGGGGGGTACGAGGGGTACCCGTACCCCCCACTTTTTGGACTGGGGGGTACTGTACCCCCCACTTTTTAAACAATGTCAATCAATATTTTTGTTATTGTGCCTTCCCAGAGAATGCAGTCTCCGCCAAAGTGCGAAAGTACTTAGATACACATGTAAACCGAGAGCCAAAATTAATGAGAATACTGAGAGGGAATATGTTCAAAATGGCCACCAGGCGAAAAGCGAAATTGGAGAAGAAATTGGTACCCCCCACTTTTTAGACCAAAGTTACGCCCCTGCTTAGAGAGACTCTGAATGGCGCCTCAGCCGTACAGAAGTACGTCGACCGGGGTGAGTACATGGTCCTCACCCCGACCGATCGATCGATGTCTCTGCGCTTCAAGTCACCTTAGGCCAACGGAAGCTGACAGTCTATAGTTGAATATTCCGTTCAGTTGGTGCATCAATGTTGGCCGCGATTAAGTCCAGGATCATTGCCACATCCAATTAATATACACTTGTATTTTGTTGTTGTGACTGACGGAGCCGACATGACATTATAGGGACTTATAGCAAATGACCCATTCTTATCCTACCTGACCTTACCAGAAAGTAGATACCGAGAGATCCAAGCAGTTAGATGCATTGCCATGCAGAGTAAGGATTCTGCTTACTCGGTTTCGATGTCTGCTGTCCGTTCGTCCGTCCGTCCGTACGTCTGTCTGTCTGTCTGTCTGTCTGTCTGTATGTCTGTCCGTTTCTTCGTCTGTCTGTTAAACCCTGAGGGTCTAGCATTTAACCGGGGCTGCCACCTGTTAAACCCTGAGGGTCTAGCATTTAACCGGGGCTGCCACCTGTTAAACCCTGAGGGTCTAGCATTTAACCGGGGCTGCCACCTGTTAAACCCTGAGGGTCTAGCATTTAATCGGGGCTGCCACCTGTTAAACCCTGAGGGTCTAGCATTTAATCGGGGCTGCCACTTGTTAAACCCTGAGGGTCTAGCATTTAATCGGGGCTGCCACTTGTTAAACCCTGAGGGTCTAGCATTTAATCGGGGCTGCCACTTGTTAAACCCTGAGGGTCTAGCATTTAATCGGGGCTGCCACTTGTTAAACCCTGAGGGTCTAGCATTTAATCGGGGCTGCCACCTGTTGTCTTCGGCGCTGTCGTCTGCTGCTTTGGCGGCGGTGCTGGTGCTGGTTGTAGCCAAGAGGATGACGAGACAGGTCACGCTGAACGACATGACGACGAATCTGGACAACTGCATCGCAACGGATGATTGACTGACACTCACAAGAAGACACCTGTCACATGTGACACATACACAGAACAACCTAGTAATATTACTAAAAGACACCTGTCACATGTGACACGTCACAAGAATAACCTAGTGTCATAGTACCGGAAGACACCTTACTACCAGAAGACACCTGTCACATGTGACACATCACAAGAACAACCTAGTGTCATATTAGCATGAGGACACCTGCTCGATACTTTCTATGGCGTCGTAAGTCGGAATTGAAGCTTTTTGCAGACATCTGCGCTACACAGTTGAACCTTCTTCGGTAGACCATCCAGGTGTTAACACAGTCTATTGACCATCCAGGTGTTAACACAGTCTATTGACCATCCAGGTGTTAACACAGTATATTGACCATCCAGGTGCTAACACAGTCCATTGACCATCCAGGTGCTAACACAGTCTATTGACCATCCAGGTGTTAACACAGTCCATTGACCATCCAGGTGTTAACACAGTCTATTGACCATCCAGGTGCTAACACAGTCTATTGACCATCCAGGTGTTAACACAGTCTATTGACCATCCAGGTGTTAACACAGTATATTGACCATCCAGGTGCTAACACAGTCTATTGACCATCCAGGTGTTAACACAGTCTATTGACCATCCAGGTGTTAACACAGTCTATTGACCATCCAGGTGTTAACACAGTCTATTGACCATCCAGGTGTTAACACAGTATATTGACCATCCAGGTGCTAACACAGTCTATTGACCATCCAGGTGTTAACACAGTCTATTGACCATCCAGGTGTTAACACAGTCTATTGACCATCCAGGTGTTAACACAGTATATTGACCATCCAGGTGCTAACACAGTCTATTGACTATCCATGTGTTAACACAGTCTATTGACCATCCAGGTGTTAACACAGTCTATTGACCATCCAGGTGTTAACCCAGTCTATTGACCATCCAGGTGTTAACACAGTCTATTGACCATCCAGGTGTTAACACAGTCTATTGACCATCCAGGTGTTAACACAGTATATTGACCATCCAGGTGTTAACACAGTCTATTGACCATCCAGGTGTTAACACAGTCTATTGACCATCCAGGTGTTAACCCAGTCTATTGACCATCCAGGTGTTAACACAGTCTATTGACCATCCAGGTGTTAACACAGTCTATTGACCATCCAGGTGTTAACACAGTCTATTGACCATCCAGGTGTTAACCCAGTCTATTGACCATCCAGGTGTTAACACAGTCTATTGACCATCCAGGTGTTAACCCAGTCTATTGACCATCCAGGTGTTAACACAGTCTATTGACCATCCAGGTGTTAACACAGTCTATTGACCATCCAGGTGTTAACACAGTCTATTGACCATCCAGGTGTTAACCCAGTCTATTGACCATCCAGGTGTTAACACAGTCTATTGACCATCCAGGTGTTAACCCAGTCTATTGACCATCCAGGTGTTAACACAGTCTATTGACCATCCAGGTGTTAACCCAGTCTATTGACCATCCAGGTGTTAACACAGTCTATTGACCATCCAGGTGTTAACACAGTCTATTGACCATCCAGGTGTTAACACAGTCTATTGACCATCCAGGTGTTAACACAGTCTATTGACCATCCAGGTGTTAACACAGTATATTGACCATCCAGGTGTTAACACAGTCTATTGACCATCCAGGTGTTAACCCAGTCTATTGACCATCCAGGTGTTAACACAGTCTATTGACCATCCAGGTGTTAACACAGTCTATTCGGTGCCTTTTGACTTTATCGTTCTCTCTTCAAATCCTGGTGCGTCGTGTTACGTTAACAAGTAGAGACGTCATATAAATATTATTTTGCATTTCAGAGTAGAGTAATCTAAAAGTGAAGAAGTGAGGTCTATGGTGACAAGGTGTATGACCAAATCATCGCCTAAGCTGAACTTAAATGACTAAAGGACATCGCCACAAGCGTTACATTAAAGGCATATCATTATGTTCCTAGAGTAAGTAATAAAACTTTCGCTAATCTGGGATGTTACTGTTGCTTTTACTAATCACTGGTCTCAGTGAGCTATGTAGTTTAAAATGTCCTATTATTTCTGACTGCCTTCCTTTGTTCCTTTACTATTTTCTTAATTTATATGTTAGCTAAATCCTTCCATCAAAATTCCCTCATTCCGCTCTTCCTCTTTTATCTTAATTTCTATCATTCATCGTTTGTTTGTTACTTTGAAAACGAGTTCGCTTCAGATCAAAGTTGCCTGATAAGGAAATCGGAGCAGCCTAGACATAAATGATAAGCCCACCAGTAGACTTACATGCCAATAGTATTACAGAGTAGAGAATACTAAGTCTGGGTAGCAATACCCTGTGATAGCCTATCACAGGGTATTGCTACACTGATAGGTTATACAACTGCCGTAAGATAGCGACGGGTGGCTCGAAGGATTACCGGATACTCGCTATGCGCGACCAATAAGGGATTGCTGGGCGGTAGTGTTACCGTATACCGCGGACGCTACCGCCTGTCGTCGCTCCAACAATCAGCGCAACTTGATCCAGCAAATCCAAATGTGGGGATGACGGCTGTCAACTTTAGATACGAATCTACTGTATTGGTAGGGTCAATATTATATTCGTTGGTTATTAAGCCGTCGTTATGTAATTAGACAGATAAGATAACAGATAATAATAATAATAAGATAATAAAAATAATAGAGCCTAATAGGCTAATACTATAGTTTATCTACGCCGCTTTAGGTTGTTAGATTATGATATTGTCACTGAAATTGTAATTGTAGCCGAGTTATAATCTGACATTAAATAAAGCGCCACTTTAAGAAAAACTCAACGTGACTGTGAACTCATCTTAACGTAATATAATTATCACATTTCCATCTTATGTCCATTGTCCAAATAGATTACCCAATGTAGTGTAATTTATTCCTTTCAACCAAGTTCGGCGAGGTTATAGTTTTAAATAGGGGCCTACAACAATAATGTTCTTGAAATAGTGCTCTGGCAAATTCCTCCACCCTTTCAATATTATCTAACAAATTAATACATAGGCTGTACTAGGCCATAAAGCACATGCATTGCTGACATAAGTACTCTATCATACCTATTATCCAACTAAGTCACTAGATTATCGTTAGGCCTACATGTACAGTTGCATCTTTGTTTGGATCATCACGTGTAACAAAGTATGCAGCGCGTTTGAGAGGTTCTAAAGACGTATTGATACAAGCATACGTACATTACTACATTGTGATCTTATTATAGTCTATATGATATTATGTTTGTGTGTCTAGTTTAATATAGAGACGACGAGGCGTATTATGTGGTCCTAAAATTCCAAGTTTCTCATTTCTTAAATGGTACAATGTCAGTGTGTAATAATGCCTAATTAAATAATAATAATAACAATAATAATAATAATAATAATAATAATTATAATAATAATAATAATAATAATAATAATAATAATAATAATAATAATAATAATAATCTGTTAATCTGTTAATGTGGCTGTCTTTGGCGTCCGCAAGTCTTCAACCCAGAAGACGGCCGCGTATTTATACATGACAGAAAGCCTAAGGACTCCGCCACTGCCAGTCTTGTTGTCAAGACCTTAAACCTCAAGACCAAGACCAAGACCAAGACCTTGAACCTCAAGACAAAGACCAAGACCAAGACCAAGACCTTGAACCTCAAGACCAAGACCAAGACCAAGACCTTGAACCTCAAGACCAAGACCAAGACCAAGACCTTGAACCTCAAGACCAAGACCGAGACCAAGACCCAAAAAATTACAGTCGTATCCAGACTTCTATTCCTTACTAAAAATTGTCCTGTCGGACTACTCGTTATTTTAATGAAAACATGAGCTTTTTCTTTTATTCAAGCAAAACAACTCTAAATGGAGACTGCAGAGAATTCCGAATTCGTATTTACAAAAGTCCTTCATGCGAAATGTTTTTCCAAATGCCTGTTGAATTTTATAAAAACCAATTTGCTCAGAATTTTCTGACCAAGACGTGACCTGTAGGGCCTCATAAAAATTCTGCCATGTGAAAAACACGGTCTACAAGTGCTGAAATCTCTAGCACACAAAGCAGCTTTTCAAGAACCGGATGTAAATGTACAAATTAATCATGAGTCTGTTTTGAAATCATTCCATAGTTACCCGCAAGTCAAAATAATTGTCCAAAACAACAGTTAAGCCTCATTCACACCGTGTATATACTAAAGCAATAACTGTATGAGTAATTGTTTCATAAATTTTTAAAATTCTTGCCGTTTGTTAAAATTAATGACTGTTGATATTGACAAAAGTCTTGGTCTTGGTCGTGCAAAACCAAGACCAAGACTTTGAACCTCAAGACCAAGACCAAGACCAAGACCTTGAACCTCAAGACCAAGACCAAGACCTTGAACCTCAAGACCAAGACCAAGACCAAGACTTTTAAAAACGAACTCGAGTGCAATCGAGACCAAGACTGTCTCGAGGACAACAAGACTGGCCACTGCTCGCACCATGGCAGTGCCAGTCCCAATAATCTCCCCAAGACGAGGCTTGACCCTCCAGACACTATCTCTGTTCCTAAATAACAATATTTTTTTCCAAATCGTATGGGATCCTTGATACATCGGGTAATAAAATAATAATAATATCTATCGAATGCATTCAACAGCCTACACCGGGACCGCATGTTGGAATAGGTCATCGAGATAATTCTGGAACTGGCCGCGTACTGCTACCTAGCGGCCTAGCCTAAGCCGAGCCTTTGTTCCTCCAATTCGGCCGATTCACCATCCTCTCGCAAGAGGGCGCACAGCAGGGGACCCCTTGGGCCCCTTCTTTTCTGCTTACCTCTCCAGCCGATTCTGGCTAGGCTAGAATCTCCTCTGACCTTGAGATATCTGGACGGTTGATCTTACCATAAAACGGTGTAGTTCAAGTAGTTCAGACTCGTGATAGACGTCATGACATATATGCACCAGACACTTACGTATGTTCACGTGTAGTCAAGTGTAGAGTTCTTTCAGAGGTCTGTGTCGACTGTTAATGTGGCTGTCTTTGGCGTCCGCAAGTCTTCGACCCAAAAGACCGCCGCGTATTTATACATGACAGAAAGCATAAGGACTCCGCCACTGCTCGCATTCTGGCAGTGCCAGTCCCAAGCCTGGATGAAGGAGGAGGGCGACGCTAATGATCTCTGTTATCACATAGTATCGTTAAACTGAAACTACTAAGGACATCAGAGTGAACGGGCAAGTGATATATTGGTAATCAATTCTGCTACATATAATAATTATGCGAATATAATCAGAAAATTAGTTTCATTCAGTGCAAGCAATAACACAATTGAAGCTGGGACTAAGATTTCAGCAATCTTAATCCCAGATTGAAGCGTTCATTTCAATAATCAGATATTTAGGATATTATGAGTTTCGGAAAGTGACTTCAAACTATTGTATGTAAGCCATTTGACGACATACAGGCAAGCTGTTTGAAGCATCATGTAAATGATTATTGTCTTTCACGAAATTGCTACATAATGCAATGCAACAGATAACATTAATGTTTTTACACGACATTTTGCTTCATACCGGGTCTCTGACTTAACCAACACTTTACCATCAGTATCATTACTGGTGCAGTAGCAGGTTATGTAGCAGCTGTAATACCACACATGTCATCTGGTGTTAGTCGACATACCTTATTCTTGCACCATGTAACAGCACATGAAATATTCTTCATAGCACGGACAGAGCCCAATTTTAGAGTAAGTAAGTGACAAGAACCGGGTATGTAATATAACCTGATTGTTGCACTGATTTTAATACAAAAATTATATGACAAGAAAAAACGACAATGCCTGTTATCAAACCGGGATATTGCAGTGCAGAAATGCTGCCTGCTGCACAATACCATATGTTGACATACTGTTATTCAATGCCTATCCAAAATATTGAGATCTGCACCAAATTTGCAGGGTATATAGAATTCTATATTCAGGCATGCTGGCATACTTTTTAATATAGAACAGGTATATCGACATACCTGGTTTTTGAACTGAACGCTTCAATTGCAAAAATAAATATGCCCTACCAATCTGCAATACTTTCTTATGTATGCATTTCTCGCCATTTGAAAACATCAGGGTGAATAGCCACTTAGATCTCTTTCAATCACATTCTCTGCTACCACTGTATCCTTCTCCTGCATATCTTCTCTCTTCTCCTCCTGAAGCATCTATTTTTTCTTAGTAATTTCTTTTTTATTTGCGTCCCATTCGAAGCAAACAGACCAAAAATAATTAGAAGATTTATGGGGTCTAAATGATTCAAGTCGAAAGTTGACAGACTTAATTGGCGTTAGAGCGCAAACGAATTTGTTTTAACAATGACACTGAAAGCAATTATTATTATTATTATTATTATTATTATTATTATTATTATTATTATTATTATTATTATTTAACAATAATGATTAAATAATCTGAAGCGCCATCTCAGCGTCACTCAGTGAACAATTTATCGTGAAAATGTCGATGAGAAGCAGATGGCATTCCCGCGTTGGACAGCTATCGACAGTCTCTGAAACAGGTAGCTTGTCTCAAGCGTGTCCTGAGTTGAATCCGTCAGCCTATGTCCTAGTTCCAACACAAAATCCAATCCTTCGGAACTCCATGCACCACTCGTCTCCACTGCAACCGCTACAAAAGCATGCGTTCGGGTGATTGTGTCGTATTTAGATCTTTTGGCGGCGGCTAATTATTATTATTATTATTATTATTATTATTATTATTATTATTATTATTATTATTATTATTATTATTACTATTATTATTATTATTATTATTATTATTATTATTATTATTATTATTATTATTATTATTATTATTATTACTACTACTACTACTGCTACTACTACTACTACTACTCTTCTACTACTACTCTACTACTACTACTACTACTACTACTACTACTACTACTACTACTACTACTACTACTACTACTACTACTACTACTACTACTACTACTACTACTACTACTACTACTACTACTACTACTACTACTACTACTACTACTACTACTACTACTACTACTAGTTTTTGGCCGAGGTAGGCTATACAATAGTATACATGATCCCTCGACCCTCGGGCGTCACAAAAAGTTGTCAGACAAAAGAAAACTAAGGTTATTCTGGAATGGTTACATCTCCTCCAGGTCCATATTATTATTATTTTTTATAATTTTCAAATTTTATTTAATAAAATAGCGCATTAGAATCTGCTGAAAACAATGTCATAAAGATGTCCCAGATATAGTTACGGAGATGTGATTATTATTATTATTATTATTATTAATATTACTTATTATTAATATTACTTATATATCAAGGATACCCAAGGTAGATACAAAGATTGTCCGGAGACAATCATTATTATTATTATTATTATTATTATTATTATTATTATTATTATTATTATTATTATTATTATTATTATTATTATTATTATTATTATTACTATTATTATTATCATTATTATTGTTGTTGTTGTTATTATTATTATTATCATTATTATTGTTGTTGTTGTTGTTATTATTATTATTATTATCATTATTATTGTTGTTGTTGTTGTTATTATTATTATTATTATTATTATTATTATTATTATAATTATTATTATTATTATTATGCATTTATTAAGCGCCACTCTCTAATGACCAGGCATCGATGGTGCTGAGAAATTTGTAGGATTCCCGTGTGAATTATTCCCGCGATATTATTGATTTTTTTTATTTCAGTCAACTGAAACTGAATTAGAAACAGAAAAGGCCAAGAAACTGAACCTGTGTAGAAATGGAATGGCCAAAACGTTAATAGAAATTGAAATTAAAAAACTGAAATTAAGAAAGTTAAATTAATAGTTGTAGGCCTATGTATTAAATTGCCAGTTTAAAAGATAGTTTAGTTATAAGATCAATGGGTAATATTTAGTATCAGTAGGCTAAATCTCAATGTCTTTTGTTGCGTTCCCATGCTGGTTGTCATTATTTACTATGGTTTATCGATCGGGCGGATATTACAGAATGTGCTGGATGCCTGTTTTAATGGCGTTGCTTGAACTTGTGTAGCTTGTGTTTTAGAAATGAACAACTTCTATTATAGTTTAAATTGTTTAATTATCATAATATTTCACTATCATGTTCTTAGCTGTCATGATATGGTGCTCTTAAGAGTGCTTTCATGATGTGATCAGGTATTACTTTTAATTCAATTCAGTTCAATTTACTGATCCGAATTTCAAGTACAATGTGCATTGTACAGTGTGCACAAATAGGAATGTTGAAACTTTTCGGGATACAGGCGGGGCCTGGTATCGAGCGTTCTTTATAGTTAGACCACTGTCTCTGCCCCTACCCGGTATTGAGCAGCTGGATAGTAATCGTAATCGAATTCTCCAATTTTCTAAAGCGCCACTGTAAAGCTGAGCGCAAAGCACCAGCTTATTCACGAGCGCTGCGACGTATCCGAGGGGTTGTCGAGAAATCGATGTCCGTTGGTGGTCCGAGTCCGGTTGCCAGAGAGACCAGGAAGAGGCAGAGCAGCTGTTACGGAGGGTTTCGTTGACGACGAGAAAGCTTGGAAGGCAGAGGATCAGATGGATTAGGGTAGGAAATCCTGAAGAGGTGAGTTTTCAATTTGGAGTGGAAAGCCTGTGGAGTGATGAGTAGAGGAGCCCGAGGTAGATGACTATGAGTGAGTGGCGGTATTGGTGGAGGAACTGAGAAAATGCGGAATTCGGGAGGTAGTTCGTTCCAGAGTTTAGGTGCAGTTTGGGATATGGATCGGTTGGAGAACTTTAGGCGAGTAGTGACTGGAGGACGGGAGAGAGTGAGATATATGGATGAACGGGTTGGCTAGGGTGGCTGGATAGTGAAGAGTTCGCGAAGGTACTTTGGCTGGGAGTATTGTAGTGTGTTGTGGGTTAGCGACAAGACTTTGAAGTGGATTCGCTCATGGATTTTCAGCCAGTGGAGCGATTTAAGAACAGGAGTGATATGGTGATGCTTAGGTGTCCTGGTGACGGCTCGGGCGAGAGAATTTTGGATGAGTTGTAGACGCTTAATTTGGGTGGATTCGAGGTTAAGGAAAATGGAATTGCAGTAATCAAGCTCAGAGTGGACAATGGAGGTAGCGATAGTGGATGCAGTCTTAAAGTCAAGCATGGGTCGAATGAGGCGGAGGTCACGAATATGCATGAAGCAGGTGCGCGAGAGGTTGGAGATGTGATTAGAGAAGGATAAATGTGGATCAAAGGTAACGCCAAGATTGCGAACAGGTAAGTTGGAAGTGAAAGCGAGAGATGAAGAGCTGGTGGGTAAGTTTATGGAAGGGTCGGGGATTTTCTTGATCTGATCTGGAAGGCCAAAGATAATAAATTCAGTTTTGGCAGGGTTGAGACAGAAGAGGTTGGAGGACATCCATTTAGAGATTAGGTTGACCACATCGAGTAGTTGAGCAATGGAGGTGGAGAAAGAGCTAGTGGAGAAGGATATGAAGAGTTGGGCGTCGTTTCAAGCTGCTTGGAATCATTCTACAGTCCAACTTTTCTTTTTCAAACCATATTAACTACATTCTTAGTTTAATAAACCAGCGATATTTCCTTCTCAATAAGTTAAGGCAGCAGGGCTTACATATCTCGAAGCTCGACGTCATTTTTCAAGTGATTCTTACTTCAAGATTCCTGTATGCACTACCTGCCTATGCTGGATTTCTCACCTCACATGACATTGCGCACATTAATGCAGCTCTTAAAAAGGCTCGCAGATGGCAATTATGTGAGAAGATCCATACTGCAGAAGAGCTGATTGCTCGAGCAGACAGGAAGCTCTTCCAGAAATCACAGTTCTTTGGCCACTGCATTCATCAGCTCTTGCCATCTCCTCGTGAGGACAAGTGCTCACTTCGCAAGCGAGGCCATCCTTTCATGCTGCCTCTAGTTAAATCTAAATTGTTTAAAAGCAGCTTTATTAATCGATGTATCTTTAATCATGTCTAGTTGTGCATATGTGACTTTATAAGCTGCTCCTGTTACAGTTTATTTTCAAAATGTATGTTATCATTGTATACATGCAATGCATGTGTGCTTGTCATGTGCAGATAAAGGCTACATAGACTTAGCTACTTACTTACAATAGGCTAAACCCAAAAGGGACATAAGTCCCGCTTAACTAGGGTCGCTTATTTTGTTCCAGAACAGTAAGATGGCACCAAAAAGAGAGGAGAACAAAACCAAGCACTGAAGATAATGTCCTTAGTGTGGACCATAAATGGAAAGTAAATGACTATTAGAAAATACCGGTACAAGAAAAGAACGGTATTCTGTTCACAGAATGCATGTGCATTCATATAGCGCTATATCTGTTAGAGGCCTTGGTTATCCGTCAGATCTAAGAAGAAGCGTGAATTAAGATATGCTGAAGTCAATCAATTGTTTTCAGCTTCTTCTCTTCCGGTCTTACAATACTTCATCTAGCTATTAAATATAGTTCGCCTTATTTGTAACTTTTCTCTGGTCTTAATAGCAATTTCCTAATCGGAAACCTTCTCTGGCGTTGTTGTATCAATATAAGGTACATCAATATGTGATCGCTTCTTAAAAATCGATCGATGACGCTGAGCAATTGTGGGTGAAAGACTTGCTCACGGTCTCTTATACAAAGTAACTGTGTCAGGAGAGGCACGAACGGCAGCCAAAGCATTACAATGCGAGCGCTCCAGCCAAGCGGATACCGTGTCCTAAAGCACAAATGCTTCTAGACTTCCTATCGAAATTATCCATCTCCGAAGTTTAATAAGGTCAGTAATGCTAAGTGTCGATTTCGCGGGATGAGACCGAAATTTGAACCCGAGTGGTGAGGATGAAAGCCAACGCGTTAGCAGCTCGGCTATACCGTGACGCTCTTCAATAGACATTTTAAACGACCTCTGTTTCTGTCCATCTTTATCTCTCTGTATATTACTTTATCTCAGTCTCTGTCTGTTGCTATCTCTCAGTCTCTCTCTCGTTGTCCGACTGCCTGTCTCTTTATATCTGCGTCAGTTGAAAAATATCAAATACTGCAAGCCACGTGTTGACTAGGCGCAGTATAATTAATCTTCTGCACCACATCAGACGTATCCTGCGTGTGGCTTCAGTCAGAGAGATGACAGGGATATTTCATTTTTCTGTTTTTGTTTTACTATGGTAGACATGCAGGCTCTTTCCTGTTCAGCATGCTTACAGAATTTCCACAAGAACCAGACTTCAGTTGACTCGAACGATTCATGGAACTATCCGTCAGTCTGATTTGCATTGTTTTTAAATCTGTAGGATGCGAGAAATAGCAAACCGCGCGATGATGATGTTCATAGCAACAAATTATTTAATTAAATGGTAACTTCTATTGCGCGGTGTATAATGCACAAGGCATCAACCAGTGGAACACCAAACCAAAGCCGTAATCAGGTCGATATCAGGAAGATCAGTCCACATGGAAAAAGAGGCAGACTATGGCAGAGGAGCAACTTGAGAAAGCTAAGTTCTAACAAACAGATGCAGGAAGAGAATTCCAAAATCTAGGTCCAGCAACAGAAAAGTTAGTTCTCCAACAACACTTGTGTATCAAGATCATAATTATAGGTCTATATATAGGAGTACGAGTAAGTATAAATATACACCATACGTACATGTACATATAGGTATATATATACATATAGGTGTATGCGTGTATAAGTATATGTACATAAGGTACGGTATGCATATGTATATGTGCATGTGGGGCATATATTGTGTATGTACCCATGTGTATATATGATATTTATAGGTATAGATGGGTAATAGGTAGACATGCAAGCTCTTCCCTCTCCCTCCCTCTTTACTCTACCTCTACGTCTTCTTAAAAGAACCACTACTGTATTTAATTCTAACCAAGACATAAGAGACCACCTATCTAGACCAAAAACTAAGCGACGTGAGTGAGAATATGTTGTAGGTGAAAACAAAGACGGACAACGACCGGAGAACAAAGACATACGCCATCACACCAGAAACCACAAAGACGGAAGAAGGATGCCGGAAAACCCCAAAGAAAACGAAGAACCTTAAAGAAAGAGAGACCGTTGACAAACAGAAGGGAGAAGGGACCTGGAAAAGGGATGGATTATGCCAATGCCTCACCAAACTTCCTAACACTAGTTAAAATATTATTAGGACACTCAATTCATGTACTTAATTAGAGAACTGCAGACTTAAACGATAAACTTATATCCCTAACAACTCGTTCCCTGTGGCGTGTTAGCTCCGCCCATGTCATTAGCACATGCCCATTGAAGAGAGAATGGAGCTGGGCTAGAGACCGTTTGCAGCTCAAGAAAGCGTCAATCTCTCTCGACGTGACACTCTAAACCATCGTTAATCAAGAGGCAGCGAACCGTTACTGAAGCTAAAAACAATACTTTGGTGCCGGCGGTACTGTACATTTGCGTACATCAGACTGGCAAACAGGTTGATAACTCGAATAGCTTATCCTCCCGGACAGTGCGGTAAGCAGAGGCGTAGCTAGGGGGAGCAGAGGGAGTGACCGCTGAGTCGTGAGTTTGAACGGAATGAGAAATATGCCACCCTGTCCTTAAATGGTAAACCTCTTTCAAACTGCACTACTAAACAGTTGGCTGAGGCAAAGGTATTCTTGTAGCACTTGACATGTTCGAATTCTTGGTGCTTCTAATAATAATAATAATAATATTTATTCTTTAATTAAGCGCCTGCAAACGCACTGCGCTGTACATGTACATGTTATGCGATAAACCTTAACTACTAACAGAACAGACAGCCTGCAATACACGGCGCAAATTGCAGCCTACAAAGCATGTCCGCCTATGGGACTCGATCTCTGTACCTCTCGCACTCTACGCCAGATGTTATCCAATGCGCTATCGGGCCCCCTAATGTTCTGGGGAAAAATGCTAGAGAAGGCTTTCAGTTTATCCACATATTTACAGAGAAGTAGTATTGCCTTGGTAACAGCTTCTCATTTGATTCAACTGGGCCTATCTGAAAACGATATGAAGGACATGCGAAATGAATTCGAATCTGAGTTTGAATGGATTGAGAATGAAGAAACTGAGCTGATTTTAAATCAAACCAAAGCGTCGCCTAACTACCGGTCACCCTAAGCAAAAAGACAATCCATATGTCCCGATATTTCACACGCATAAACGACAATTGAATTAGAATCCTTTGTTCTTCTAATATACACTAATGTCACTAAGTTTATTTTTATTTATGTCAATAAAAAGCAATGATCTGAAGGCTGTGAAATTGAATAGTACCGTCATGTACTTGACTAGTGTCTCGAAAAAGACTCGAATAGATTAGAACCAAATGCACTTTATACTCCTAAACAATTGCTAAGATTACCTATATACATGTAATTTGTTTATTTTGTTGATATCATGTAATGCTGATTTCAACCATCTACGTTTATGTTCTTGTTGCTTGTTGATTTGTTGTTGATTCGATAAATTCAATTCAATTAAAATCTTCGTTCCTGCTGTGGTTTTACTACTCCGATATTTCGGGCGACCTAGGCCTACAACCCTTAGAACTTGAAGGAGAATCAATTCGTCGAAATAGACTTCACATTTCCCATTCAGCGACAGCTAACTCAAGAATTTCTATCTGTTTTGTTCTCTGGGACCGCACTTCGCAAACTATTGGTTATTGGGAACGTGGAGAGAACGGAATTGAGTCTCCACTGAGACGATTAGGCCTACTGTGCAAGCATGATTTTTGTACGCCACGTACAGTCCTGGAATCTTACTGAATTTGAAAGTGAAAGTGAAAGTGCAATCATCCACGACAAAGCATCTTCAACTGGCCACCGATGCACAGGCTAAAACATCCAAACAAATTCACCTATTACACAGTTGACAAGGAAACCAATATTGATTTTGATTTCAACTGATGCACAAGATCGCATTGCTTTGGTCACTTACTATTAGGGCAATCGGACACTGTGCAGTGTGCACCCTTGTGATTAGCTTAAACAGTCTGCACTGGAGTGTAAAATTCGTTTCGCGTGAAATTCGTCGCCCAATGGATGCAAAAGCTGCAGTTGTCTCAGTTGTAACGAAATGTCAGCAGATCTTTTTTATTGCCCAGAATTAAGGCGCAATGACTGTGAGGCGTCGGCGGAGGCGGCGGCGGAGGCGGCGGCGGCGGAATGTTTAAGAAGGAAAGGCCGCTGACGCAGTTGAATCGCTTCTGATCTACGACGGTGAGCGTGACGTCTGCTCTTCTGGACTCCATCCATTAAGTTGACACTCCACAGCAGGAGTACTTCTTTAGAAGACGTCGGGCCACAGGTATTCAGATGAATGAGATCAGACTCAAGAGCAATCTGCTGGAGTCGAGGACCAGAAAATGAGACTGCAGGTCCAACAGAAAAACGAAAGGTTGGCTAACCCTCCTATATCCTACTTATTTTTTTAAATTGCTCTTACTGTCGCACCGTTAAAAGGACATCTTGATGTGAATATTACTTTCCAAAGATACAGGCTAAGATTCAATGAACTTTATTGATGAATTTTTTTACGAAAATCGTATTCAGAGGCAGAAGATTTTACAATAAGCACATATGTGTTATATATAATATTTCAATCTATTTAAACTCTAAGTAAGCTACATACCATTACTTCCACTATTACTAAAATTAAATGCAGTACGTTGATGCGTAACAAATTCCCACAACACCTCACAGTCTTCGGTACTTCAAGCAGTAGACCGGGGCCCGATGTTGTTTTCGTAGATGAAATGAAAACAATTTCTTTTTTGGCGTTCTGCTGCTGAGGCTTGAAATGCTGCTATGTTCCCGAGCGACGTCTTCCGATCGAGTGGTTACAGCCTGATTCCAAACATCAACTGACCAGACACACATTCCTCATAAGACAGTAAATTGTCGCTGAGGGCAGATTCGCTACCAGATCATAGGACAGAAGCCGGGCTGTGTAAGTTTGGATATTTTTGGTTTCCAAATATACAGCGCTTAGTTGTCTCTTCTAATTGCAGAACTTGAATAATTATATAATCGTTCTGTCCATGAATAAATTGTTCATGTTGATATTGAAACTGTCTGTAAGTATTTGTGTGGCAATGAGTGGAAATCAAATCGATAAGAAATTGTTTAAATTATAGGAGAACTCTCACAATGCAGCAGCAAAATCAAAACAATCCTTCGTTTGATAGAAATTTTATTTTCACAACACTTCTTAACGAGCGCATAAATTCAGAAGTTCGAGGTGGGGGTAAGTCAGTTGGACTTGTTCTAAGACCAGTGATAAATCGGGTTTCCGGGAGTTCCTTGAAGGAAGAAGTTGGGATATACAGAAGTGCGAATCTGACGCACGGTTTGTCATTCGCTGGATGCCAATGAAGTTAGAATCCCGGTGAAGAGACGGTAGCTTCAATGCACGTTCAGTTGACACTGTCCAATAGCCTACACTGAAGAAACGCGTTATCAGCAGACTACGGTACATTCAAGTTTTAGTTCAGAATCAGCCTACTTGTATGGTCACTGAATCTCATAACTAAACTTCAAATTAGTGTGTATATGTATCGATATATATTAGAAGGAGATCGCCTGATCAACATGCAGCTCTTCTGAAGAGCCTAGAGAGCTTTGATGTTAACAAAATTGGAATTCACGAGGACCCTCAGATCGACTGGGACGCATTCTACGATGAATCTAGAACCCGGCTACAGCAATTCTATCCGCTAAGAACAATTACCATCACATCGAAGGATCCTACCCATATCACGCCAGAAATAAAGTTTCTCATGAGAAAGAAGAACCGGTTGGTGAAGAAAGGGAAGTTAGAAATAGCTGACTCCATAGCTAAGCGCATAGCAAAAGCTATCTCAAAATCAGTAGCGCAAACCTTTGACAGGGTCGATCCCAGCACCGGAACAAAATCCTTATGGCGTAAAGTAAACTCTATAATCAAGAAGTCAACAAAATCAGATCTTCCATCTTCAATCAGCGCGGAAGATCTTAACGTGTATTTTGCGGAGGCTTCTACGGACAAGCACTACATCATTCCAGACCTTAAACAAACAGCCAGTACAGACGATGAATTGGTGACGGAGCAATCCCTCTTCTACATCCTTGACCATCTTCACCATACCTCCGATGGGTTAGACGGTCTCCCTGCTTGGTACCTACGACTCACGGCCCCAAGCTACACAGGACTATTGACCAAACTCATTAACCGATCTCTCAACAGTTCACTAGTACCAACGCAGTGGAAAACTGCTGTTATACGTCCGAAAATGAAGACCGCGTCCCCGGAAACACCTGCTGATTTCCGCCCAATATCGGTTCTTCCTGTACTTTCCAGAGTTGTAGAGCGGATCCTGGTGAGAAATTACTTCTACCCAAGTTTTGATCAACTGCAGCCACCACTTTCGTTGGAAAACCAATATGCCTTTCGGCCGACAGGCTCCACAACGGCTGCATTGGTCCGACAGGCTCCACAACGGCTGCATTGGTCCGACAGGCTCCACAACGGCTGCATTGGTCTCTATTATCCATCACGTCACAGACCTACTTCGCTCGAACGATTACTATGGATATAACTAAGGCATTTGACTCAATCCGGCACACGGCAATAACCAAAAATCTATTGGGACTAGAGATGCCGGATTGTATCTACAACTGGATCTTAAACTATCTAACTGGAAGAAGCCATGTTACTCAGTTTGGTGGTCAAATGTCAACCGTCAAGAAAATAAATGCAAGTTCGGTCCAAGGATCCGTGTTTGGTCCAGTTGGCTACATAATAGGCACATCAGACCTTCACTCGGTTTGTACTCAAAACCGTCTCCTTAAATATGCCGACGATACATATTTACTTGTTGGATCTCGATCCATTGGTACGGCTGGGGTTGAACTGGACCACATCATCCAATGGGCTGCAAACAAGAACCTAAAAATAAACCATTCAAAAACAAGGGAAATAGTCGTCGTCGGCCCTCGGAGTGCCTCTCTCGCATCTCAGCCTTCAGTGACTGGAGTCAAAAGAGCAACAACAATCAAGATTTTGGGAGTAACAATAGGAGAGAAACTCTGTCTCTGCGCATGTAGATGGAATTCTAAGATCTTGTTCATCTTCACTATACGCACTAAGAACGCTTCGGGATCATGGGATGCAGAAAAGAGCCTTACATGCGGTCTCGCGTGCCACCACTGTAGCCAAATTAATGTATGCGTCACCGGCATGGTGGGGACTTCTGAGTTCTACTGAGCAATGTGAGCATGCTCGACTGGAGCGGTTCCCTGGTCGGATGGTGCGGACTGGGTTTCTTCCTGCTGATGCCCTTTCGCTGGACAGAATGGCTGACGCAGCAGACGAAACTCTGTTTAGGGCTATAATATCTAACAAGCAGCATGTTTTGCGATCGCTATGCACTGAAAGGGAGGACACAGGGTACACTTTGAGACCTAGATTGCATACGTTTGCCCTTCCTATCAAAGACAATAGGAACTTTCTGGCTCGGATGACGTATAAAAACAGTTACTGATAGTAATAATTTTGACTTGCGTGACGTTTTAAAAAAATGTGTTAATTGGCATATAATCAGTACCCAAGTGAATTGTACCTCATTGCGTTCTGTCAGTGAGAATTTATTAATAAACGAAGATATAATAACTGCTTCCGCCAACTTCTACTGATTAGGCCTACTTTATTCTTGCAATTTTCTGCGGTACACGCTGGACTAATTATTGATGGAATTTCTCGCCATCTATATTCCGAGATAGATCAATTTAAGAAATGTATATATCTAATTTATATGTAGTTTCACTTTGAAATGCAGATACGACACATAATTATGTGTCAAAGTGTGCGTATGTTTTTCATTCCGTTTTATTTTTATTTCTCTTTCCGTTACAACTATAGATTTAGTGTTTTCAATGTATTGACAATCAAAGTGTTAATAATTGCTCTCTGTTGTGCAAAAACTTTAACATTGCACGGCACTTACAAGGTTTTAGAAATTGATGAAATGTGAATTGCTGGAAATACCATCACAAAATCTATTATAAGAACTTACATAGATTCCTCTGTTACCGGGACTTGTTGTCCTTTCTCATCTCACCACTGGATGCCTACTAATAATACGAAAGAAATGTATGATTGTTAGATATCGTTTAATATGTCGTAACATAATCAACATAACGAAGGCACATGGGTGGTTTTAAGAACTTAAAACGAGGAAAGTTCTTCAAGTATCTTCCAGTCACACAATGACAGCAATGAAAGCATAACATCTCTCATACTTTTAGTAACTTACATTATATATAGGCCTAGACGACTAGACGTGCGTAAACACAGCTTGCATTAACTGGACGCATTGATGCTCTCTCACGTGATTTACACCTTTGGCTGTCTTCTAATTGTCTCTCTCTCTCTCTCTCGCTCTCTCTCTCTCTCTCTCTCTCTCTCTCTCTCTCTCTCTCTCTCTCTCTCTCTCTCTCTCTCTTTCTCTCTCTCTGAACCCAGCTAAGACGCAGCTTATGTGGTTTGGTACTCGTCAACAGCTCCTCAAACTAAACTTCCCACTTCTTGCTGAGAAATTCCCGTCATCCACTTTTCTGTCTAGTGTCCGTGACCTTGGTGTTGTCATTGACAGTATGCTCACCTTTAGCTAATCTTACCCGTTCTTCTTACTTTCATCTGAGATGGCTTAGAACAATCCGACGCTCTGTCTTCTCCTCCGTTTTTACCACTATCATCCACGCCTTCATCTGCTCCAGAATTGACTACTGTAATTCTCTTTTGATTGGGCTGCCAAAAGTCCGTCTTTTCCCCTTACAGACTTTTAAATGCTGCGGCCAGATTAATACCCCGACTTCCTCGCTGGTCTCATATTTCCTCTTTCATGTTCGATCATCTTCATTGGCTTCCCCTTACTGTTCGGATTCAGCTTAAGGTTCTGACTTTAGTCCTTCGGTCTTATACATGCTTAGCACCCAAGCACCTCTGTGACCTCGTTCGTCTGCCAGTTTCAGCTACTTCTCTCCGACCATTATACGATCGCTTAATCGCCATGATCTTTTTGTGCCACGAGCCAGGACCACTATGGCCAAAACTCGAGCCGTTTCTTGCATTGGTCCTTCTATATGGAATCAACTCCCTCCCTTTATTAGCTGGTGGCCTAAGTGCCTCGTTCCGCTGTCTTAAAACCACTTTCTATTCACTGGGTCTTTTGTCGCAATCGAAGGTCGCCCGGTCGTGTGTTTGCCGTGTGTTGATGTCGACCCTCGACTGCTTGTTCTTTTACTTGCACTTTTATTTAACGTGCCTAACTTTTCTATAGAAGATTCACGACGAACTTTGTTTAATTAATAAATGAATTTAATTAAAGAAACAAATATATACACTAACTCTACGGGAACTTCCACGTAGTATTAAAGCTTTTAGATATTAAATCGGACTATCTCAAATGTTGCTTCGTACAGCCTAACTACAGATCGTTCTTTCGCGTCAGTCTCTGAATCTGACGGACTAATACTCTGCCGCCGCCGCTGGTCGCTCCTCTCGATGTTGATCCTTCGACCGTTGTTCTCACGTCGCGCTCGTCAGTAGTACAAGTCCCGTATTCTCCTTTTCCTTCCGTTAAGTAGGAACTTCAGCGTGCATCGGTCAGCCCCCTCCCCACGTCAAGCTATCGTCAATTAGTGTCAGATTGCTCCTCGAGACGCGGGTCGTCGCTCGCCTGCCGCGCGGGCGGTGTCTGGTTACACCATAGCCGCGAGGTGTCCTATTACACCTTGGCTGTGTGGTGTCCGATTACACCTCGGCCTCGCTGCCTTCATTGTTGACCAAGTGGAGACTGGCTTTCGTCCGTCATCATTCTATCTCGACCGCCAACGACGCTTCCATCGTGATGATGATGATATCTCGTCGTTGTCGTCGATCTCCTCACGCGACACCTCCCTTCCCGGGGGAGGACAAAGCCAGTCATTGGTTCGCCTCCCGGCTGAGAATGATGTCGTTCCCTACATCGATTTCCTCCAGACCATGTCCTCGTCGTTCCCATAAAAATACAAAATATCAGCACAGTTAGAAATTATATTTACAGTTGTCGCGGTGCCTCACATGGTAGTCCGCCTTCTCCTCAATCATAGTCTGGACAAAAGATCAGCGGGAATATTCAGCGCCCCAGGTCGATATTCAAAAGAACTATCGAAGTCCTGGAGGGCCAGAGCCCCTCTCGCAAGTTTAGCACTTGTGGGCGTAGAAGCAGTTAGGAAAGTCAAGGGGTCGTGATCAGAATAGAGGGTGGTCCTTGACATAAAAATCCAATTCCTAAACTTCTTCAACGCAAAAATTACGACATACGCTTCGCGTTCCACAGTGGACCAACGCGCTTGCGTAGCATCTAATTTAGAATTGGCGAAATATATTGGCCGTTCTGTTCCATCGTCTTGAATTTGGAATAAGCAGCAACCGACTGCTTTGTCTGAAGCGTCAGTCGATAGGCCAAACTCTCTGCCGTAGTCAATTGTCTGCAAACGTACAGCGTTATTCAAATCGTGCACGAATTTATCTAGCGCCTTTTGATGTTCAGCTCGCCAGGGTATCATAACAGGCACCGATTTCTGGGTCAAGTCAGTGAGAATTCTGGCTGTCTCAGCCAGGTTAGGGATGAAGTTCCTAAAATAACTGAAGAAGCCAATTAATCTCCGTATGTCCTTTTTGGACTCGGGTTGAGGGATTTTCCCTAGCCCTGCGATTTTCATAGGATCCGGTTCAATGCTCCCTGATCCGATCAGGTGACCTACAAACGTTGTTTGTCGCCTAGCAAACGAACTCTTCTTAATGTTAAGGGTGGTTGCCGAGGGGCGTTCCCTTAGACTCCAAAGCCCGTAAGGTAACAGTCTGTGCCATCCCCTCGGGTTTTCTTCTGCCAATTTATGAATCACGGTCTTCAGTGTGGCATTGCAGCGCTCCACTAGACCTTGTGACTCATGATGTGCGACTGGCCCAAAGCGTGGTGAGCACCCCATACGATGCAGAAACTCTTGGGTTAATTTGCTGTTGAAATTCGACCCGTTGTCGGACCTAATCGTTTTTGGAAAACCGAAGGTCGTGAAGATTTGCATGTATGCGTCACATGTCGCTTTTGCCGTTAATGATTTCAGAGGATAGGCCATCGGCCATCTTGAAAATTGGTCAACTACCACTAAGGCGTAGTTGTACTCGGGTTTTGGGCTTGTGGGGTCTACGTTGGTAACTATAGGCCCTATACAATCTGCCACTAGACAACCGAATCTGGTCTCGTCGTTGCGAGGGATAGGAGTTATGGGGGCACGCTGCGCCACTCGCAGCGGCGCATGCCTTTGGCAAATGTCGCAAGATGCACAATATTCCTTCACTATATCCTCCATGTTGGGAAACCAGAAATTCAGCTTAATTCGGTCCTTAGTCGTTTTCAACGCCATATGACCTGCGAACGCAGCGTCATGTGCTAAGTTTAAGACCTTGTCTATTCTTTCTTTAGGTAAACACAGTTGTTTTACAGAATGCCCAGCTATTTTGTCTTTATGAAAGAGCAAATTGTCTTCAATGAAGAAGTTCTTCGCCCCAATTTTCCCGTGGGCCAAGAATGGTGCTAGTGTCGAACATTGTGCTTGTTCGGCCGCCATCTTGTTTCTGCCTACTATTGTGTCTTCCTTGGGTGGGGGTGGTATCTCAGGATTGAAGAATAGCTCTTCATTATCCGTTTCTTCGGGACTGATTTCTCCTACACTCTCACTGTCTGCTTGAGCGACCGTGAAATAATCTTCGCCTATCAGCGACCTAAGTCCCTCTACCTCCTCCCCTCTCTCCTCTTCCTCACTCGTCTCAGTCCTTGCGACCGCCTGCGCTTCTGAAATTTGGTCTATTTCAGGAGCGCTGGCCGCGTGACTCGAATACAACGCTGTCTCGCGCAGCAAGTCGGCTGTAGTGGGCGTGATAATTAACGGTTCATTAAGGTCTTTAATGAGTGCCGCCCATATCCGAACATCAGGGGCGTAATTTACCTCCCCCTCCCTGTCCTCGCCGGCCTGAGACCCCTTTAGTCTCAGCCGCACCACGTCCACAATCATTGATTGACCGTTCAGCCCCTTCACCTCTATCTGCTTGACCACAGGTAGGTTGAGCGGCCTGATTAGTTCTGCTCGCGCACAATTATATTCGGCCCCGCTATCTATTAGAGACGATGTCACAGGGAGCCCTGTAATATACACTTTCATGTACTCTCTTACATAAGTCTCCTCCACGTCAATGCAATCCGGGTTTGTCGGCAATGCATGCTGGTCTATCTCTTGTATCAATGGCGGTCCGTCTTGTCGCGTCTCGCTTTGTCTGTCTGCCTGTCTGTCTTGAGCTCTGGTCACGGTTGGCTGGACCGCACACGCGCTCACCTGCTTGCTTTTAGCTTGTTTGTTCTTCGAGCACAGTTTAGCTCTGTGGTCTGGAGAAAAGCATAGGAAACAAAGGCCACGCTTTCTAATCTCGTCGGGGGTTGGACGTCCGTCTGTCCTGTTATTTGTCTGTGTCCCTCCCGGTCGGTCAGTCCACGTGTCCGTCTGTTTAGCTGTCGTCTGAGGAGGTGCTGGCGCTTTCGCGTAGCGTGCCTCCGTCTTACCCGTGCCTAGACTATGCTTCGTATAGTCATTTTCCCAAGGGTGTGTAGCAGCATAAGTGTCAGCCGCTGCAGCTAACTCTTTGTGCCCTAACCAATTCTGTTGCTCTTGACTGAGGATGAAATTCAAACATCCTCTGGGCAACATTTCTTTCATTTTATCTGCAATCAAGAGGCTTGTAACCTCATCAAACGTCATTGCCTTGCGATCTTGCAGATAGTAAGAAAGTACATTATGTAATCTCGAGGCTAACGTTGTGTACGATTCATCTACCGCCTTTTTTGCGTTCATGAATCGCTCTCGTAAAGAGACTGCGCTCACTTTGAACTCTTTCAACAAGAAGGTTTTTAGCTTCCCGTAGTTATCAAGCTCCTCTTGTGTGAGTCTGGCCGTCAATGCTCTGGCCTGATTATCTAGACAGGTCAAGAGTAATCTGCTTCGAAGGTCGTCCGGGACAGCGCAAGAGTCGAATAACCTTTCACAATGCACAAAGAAACCAGGGATTTGCGCATGGTCGCTTGGGAATCTAGGTAATAGTCCTCGCAAGCTTTCACTATACGTTTTCATTCGTCCTACGACCGAATGCCTTAAGTTATAGTCCCTTTATCTCTGAGTCTCCTCTCTGCGTCCCTTTCCTCTCGGACTTCCTTCTCTCTCTTCTCTGCCTCCTCCTTTTCCTCTCTCCTCCGCTTCTCCTCCTGAAGCCTTAGCTTCTCTATTTCCTCTTTCTCTTCTCTCCTCCGTTTCTCCGCTTCCTCTTTCTCTTCTCTCCTCCGTTTCTCCTCCTGAAGCCTTACTTTCTCTGCTTCCTCTTTCTCTTCTCTCCTCTGTTTCTCAGCCCGCTTCTCCTCAAGCAGTCTGAACTTCTCTGCTTCCTCTTTCTCTTCTCTCCTCCGTTTCTCCTCCTGAAGCCTTACTTTCTCTGCTTCCTCTTTCTCTTCTCTCCTCTGTTTCTCAGCCTGAAGCCTCATCTTCTCAGCCTCCTCCTTCTCTTCTTTCCTCTGTCTCTCAGCCTGAAGCCTCATCTTCTCAGCCTCCTCCTTCTCTTCTTTCCTCTGTCTTTCTTCTTTCTCTTCTCTTCTCCTCTCTTTCTCTTCCTCTCTTCTCTCTATTCTCTCCGCTTCCTCTCTCGCTTCTCTTTTCAGCCTTGTGGCTTCCTCTCTCTCGTATTTTAAGCGTTTTAATTCGTATAACGGCGTTTGCGCTGCCGAATCGATATTGCTTTCTATGCTACCCGTGCTTACTTCCTCACTTACTTCTGGCGGTGTCTCCCGTCCAGACACAATTATTTCAGCACTAGCCTCTTGGAGCTGGTCCATACTCATGGAACCCAATTCCTCCTCTCCTAGTCCCATCTTTATCAGATATGCGACTAGTCTGTGCTGGGGCATGTTCAGCACCCTCACTCTTTTCCCTATCGACAACTTATCCATCTTCCAACAGTCCGCTCACTAATAGAAAAAGATAAGTAAGTTAGAGGAGAGTCACCGTTGGTCAGAAATCAAAGAAAACAACGTCCTAAAATTCTACCACAAATACAACAAGAACAGAACTGAGCAAAAGGAGCTACGCAAAAGCCTCGGCTATTCGCACACCAATCCTCATCCAGACCTCAACCGCAACCTCACAGATTTACCACGACTACCAGTAAGGACTTACCCTCTGAATACGTCGAGCGAGCTCCGTCTTTTGGTATCTTGGCTGATCCGCTGTCCTCCGTTGCCACTCCCGTCCGTCCTTGCTAGCGATGGTCGGTCGTCCGTTGGCGCTCTTGTTCCTCGTCCTTGCCTGTTGCTGTCGGTTCCTTCGAGTCCTTCGTCTTCGGAGTCCGGCACTCGATTTCTCCAGTTGCGAAGGGTTGTATTCGCCGCTGGTCCCGATCTGTTGAGATTCCTCTTTACCGTTTCCGGTTCCGCTCTTCGTCGTGACGTCTTCAGTTGAAAATCCTGTCGACTGCGCCAATGTCGCAATCGAAGGTCGCCCGGTCGTGTGTTTACCGTGTGTTGATGTCGACCCTCGACTGCTTGTTCTTTTACTTGCACTTTTATTTAACGTGCCTAACTTTTCTATAGAAGATTCACGACGAACTTTGTTTAATTAATAAATGAATTTAATTAAAGAAACAAATATATACACTAACTCTACGGGAACTTCCACGTAGTATTAAAGCGTTTAGATATTAAATCGGACTATCTCAAATGTTGCTTCGTACAGCCTAACTACAGATCGTTCTTTCGCGTCAGACTCTGAATCTGACGGACTAATACTCTGCCGCCGCCGCTGGTCGCTCCTCTCGATGTTGATCCTTCGACCGTTGTTCTCACGTCGCGCTCGTCAGTAGTACAAGTCCCGTATTCTCCTTTTCCTTCCGTTAAGTAGGAACTTCAGCGTGCATCGGTCAGCCCCTTCCCCACGTCAAGCTATCGTCAATTAGTGTCAGATTGCTCCTCGAGACGCGGGTCGTCGCTCGCCTGCCGCGCGGGCGGTGTCTGGTTACACCATAGCCGCGAGGTGTCCTATTACACCTTGGCTGTGTGGTGTCCGATTACACCTCGGCCTCGCTGCCTTCATTGTTGACCAAGTGGAGACTGGCTTTCGTCCGTCATCATTCTATCTCGACCGCCAACGACGCTTCCATCGTGATGATGATGATATCTCGTCGTTGTCGTCGATCTCCTCACGCGACACTTTCGCATTGGAAGTGCCTCTGATTAGCGAATACTGTGAGAGGCGCTTTATAACTGTTTAGGTCACATTTCACCTCTAGACTAACAATACAATACAATAAATTATATTATGCATGCATTATAATACAAGAGGCAAACGGATGGAAATTTATATTTAGGTCCTGAACCGGATGGCCATGAGTTTTAGAAACATGGCATGAACCGCAATGCAGTGTTCACTTGCGTGGCTTTGATCCTCATACTGGATTAAAGTCATTATAATCTGTGGGTTATGCCTTACATGCTCTCTCTCTCTCTTTCTCTGTCTCTGTCTCTCTGTCCCTCTCTCTCTCTGTGTCTCTGTCTGTCTGTCTCTCTCTTTGCATATATATATATATATATATATATATATATATATATATATATATATATATATATATATATATATATATATATATATATATATATATATATATATATATATATATATATATATATTGCTGGGAGTTGGCCTTCAGCCATCCCGCCATTATCATCCTCACGTGCACTTACTAACCTTAGTTAAGACGCACCTCGTTTGAAGCTAAATGTAGGATGGTCTCGTTGGCTATATATAGCAGTGTTCTTGTGTCTACAGGGAGACCGGTTTTAGTTAAGTAAGGCGTAAGACGTGCACTGGTTGTGTCACGCATTGTAAGTACCCTTTTGTGGTCATTTTCAGAGAGTGTACCCTGCGTGGTCGCTACTCATGTTTAATTGCCGGTTCTCGAGTTGTATCTTCCTTTGTGGAGTTTGTGCAGGCGTCTTCTCGGAGAGTCTGTCTTTTGACGTTTCGTTTGTCTTGTATGTGTGAGTATCGTTTCAATTTTGTACATAGTGTAAATATACGTTTTATCAATATTGCGAAAGTCTTCGTTTTTCTTGTCATTTCTCATATCATTCTAACTCACATTTCACCTCTAGACTAACAAGCTAACATATGGGGGCTCGTCCTTAAAATTCACCGTTTTCCGTTTTGTTAAATTGGAAATTTCAAAATTGGAAATTGGGTCTGCGTATTTGCGTATTTGACGGTTTCTTTGGAAGTTGTACACGTTTTTGTGTATACGACTTTGTATCATGGCTACATTTGGGTCTGATACTTCGACACCAGCTTCTCCGGTTGGGAGTGGCCTTCACTCTCCGGTGACTAAGCCTTTGAGTTTGGACGACATTATCGATATGTCGGCTGATGAATTAAAGCTTGAATTAGAGAAATTAGATCAGGACACTAGGGGCATGAGTAAGAGGCAAATGCTGAAAATTCTTGCTAAATTTGTAACGCAGGAAAAAAAAGTGTTCGATTTTGGAGTAGAAAAGACTGAATTGATGAAGTTAGATAGTGACAGAGAATTTCAATTGGAGAAATTGAGAATAGAGAGTGAAGACAGAAAGCGAGAACGAGAGGCTGAAGACAGAAAGCGAGAACGAGAGGCTGAAGACAGAAAGCAAGAACGAGAGGCTGAAGACAGAAAGCGAGAACGAGAGGCTGAAGACAGAAAGCAAGAACGAGAGGCTGAAGACAGAAAGGCTGAATTGCAGGAAAAATTGAAGATGGAGGAAAGAGAACGAGTGAGGAGAGCAGAGGGTGAAGACAAAGAGAGGCAGAGGCAATATGAGTTAGAGCTAAAGCGCATCGAGGCTAAAGTTTTGAACCCAGGTCCCGAACAGGACAAAGATGTGTTTCGCATAGCTTCTTCCATCAAATTGGTCCCTAAATTTGACGAGACGAATATAGAGCATTATTTTGTTTCATTTGAGAAGGCTATGACTATTCATAAATTTTCAAGAGATAAATGGACTGCTTTGTTACACCCTCAATTAACTGGTAAAGCCCAACAGGTTTTTTCGGAGTTATCTCTTGAGGGCTGTAAGAATTATGACACCCTAAAACAGGCTTTGTTGACTGCATTCGCTAGGGTGCCGGAGTTTTATAGGAAGAGCTTTAGAACTTTGGTTAAGGGTGCGCAGAAGACTTACTCTGCTTTCGCTTTCCGCTTGGCGTTACCTTTTCAAAGGTGGCTGGAAGGTGAAAATGCGTTTAATGACTTGACTAAGGCCTTCGAAGTCTTTAAACTTGAGCAATTTGTGACTTGCTTGCCTGTTGAAATCCATAGATGGATAATTGACAAAAAACCCGCGACAGTTTCAGACGCCGCAAAGTTAGCAGACGAATTTGCTATTCTATATAAGCCTTTCCCTGCGCATGCTTCTGTCTTGCATTCGAATGATGAAAAACGGGAAAATTTTGGATTTGGTCGTGATTCGGGTCGTGCTCATTGGTCGCCGAAAAATTTTCGTAACGAGGGCCAATTTCAATATCACAAGTCATTTGAGTCCCAGATTGTTTGTACTTACTGCGGTAAATCTAATCATGGGGTTTCTTCATGTTACAAATTACATCCAGAGTTGAGGCCAAAACGGGATTTCGCTGCTCAGCAGAACGCCAGTCCTAAGAATGTAGAATTAGTCATGGGCGTAGATATGTCTGTACAAGTGAAGGATGGGCCGACTAAAATGGTCGACGCTGGCTACTTGTCATTCTGTTCGTCTGGCCATGTGTATACGCCCACTGGACTTTCTCGCAATATTGTTGTGTTAAGAGATACTGGTTCTTTGCAAAGCTTGGCTAGCAAGGAATTATTGCATGCTAATGAGTTCTCTGACACCGGTGATGTTCGCCTTATTAGAGGTATTTCGGGTGTCACGCTTCGTGTGCCTTTGGTTGAAATTCGAGTTGAATCTAAATTTGCTAACGGCACTATCTTATGTGGGTTGGTAGACCATTTGCCACCTGGCATTCATGTTCTGATTGGTAACGACTTGGATAGTCCACAAGATGAGACAAATGTGGGAGTGACGACCCGCGCTCAAGTTAAATTGACCGATTCTGGCTCTTTACCTGTGTCGCATACTCCGTCTGTAGAAGATAAGTCTGCTGATGTAAATGTGCAGTTAGACGTAGACTTGAGTGCCATATTCAAAGAGTCTACTGCAGTGCATGCTGATTTAACCAATGTAGAGTCGCGTGTTGATTGTACGCCTACACTTGATGTCGGTTTGGTTGTGCCTGCAAGTGTGAATGTGTCTGAGTCGCCTAAATTAGAAGAGGTGGTCGCAAATAGTACTTTGGATTTTGTGCAACGGGATGAATTGCTGGGTATGCCTAGTACGTTTAAGGGTGTGTTTAGCGACGTACCTGGCAAGACTTCACTTATTGCACACCGTATTGAGTTAATACCTGGTGCACGACCAGTACGACAGACAGCCTATCGGTTGCATCCTGAGCGTACGGCACAGGTGGACAAAGAGATTAAAGGCCTAATTGAAGAGGGCATTGTAGAGGAATCCGAAAGTGCATGGGCTTTGCCTATTGTACTTGTACCTAAATCAGATGGGTCTTTGCGGCTGTGCACAGACTTTCGTAAGTTGAATGCGCGGAAGGTCGAGTCTTTGCTAAGATTTCCGCGTCCTGAAAATAATAAGAAGCAGGTTCAATCTTTTCTGGGTTTGGCTAGTTATTACCGCAAGTTCCTACCGCATTACTCTCAGTTAACGTTACCTCTTACTTTGTTACTTAAGAAAGGTCACCGGTTTACTTGGTCTCCTGAGGCTGAGAATGCATTCATTGATTTGAAGTCTAGGATGGCTTCGCGGCCTATACTTAAACCGCCAGATTTTGACAAACCCTTTTATTTAGCTGTGGATGCTTCGTACTTTTGTTTGGGAGGTTGTCTATTTCAGATAACTGACGAGATTGAACACCCGGTCTGCTACCTGAGTCGAAAGTTGAGTTTGGCTGAAGTACGTTATTCGACCATTGAGAAGGAGAATCTTGCGTTGGTGGTCGGTGTACGCGCGTTCAGCGTGTACTTTGGTTCCGCTCCAGTGGTTGTCTATACGGACCATAGCTCACTTCAGTTCATAAATCGCATGGCTCCTTCGAATGTGAAACTTTTGCGATGGAGTCTTGAACTCCAACAGTACTCATTGAACATTAAGCATCGGCGTGTTGCCAGACATATTAAGTCGCCCCTCAGTTTAAATGTACGAACTTTTCATATATCTCTACGGACTCGTAGATTTTTCTACTAGACTTTTGCTTTGATGAACTTTGGAGATAGTTTAAATTCGTTGGCACTTGTGGTTTCTGCATGGTCGGAAACACTTTTAATGTTTCCTCTTTTTCGTTGTCGGGGGGTCGGGAGTTGGCCTTCAGCCATCCCGCCATTATCATCCTCACGTGCACTTACTAACCTTAGTTAAGACGCACCTCGTTTGAAGCTAAATGTAGGATGGTCTCGTTGGCTATATATAGCAGTGTTCTTGTGTCTACAGGGAGACCGGTTTTAGTTAAGTAAGGCGTAAGACGTGCACTGGTTGTGTCACGCATTGTAAGTACCCTTTTGTGGTCATTTTCAGAGAGTGTACCCTGCGTGGTCGCTACTCATGTTTAATTGCCGGTTCTCGAGTTATATCTTCCTTTGTGGAGTTTGTGCAGGCGTCTTCTCGGAGAGTCTGTCTTTTGACGTTTCGTTTGTCTTGTATGTGTGAGTATCGTTTCAATTTTGTACATAGTGTAAATATACGTTTTATCAATATTGCGAAAGTCTTCGTTTTTCTTGTCATTTCTCATATCATTCTAACTCACATTTCACCTCTAGACTAACAAGCTAACAATATATATATATATATATATATATATATATGTGTGTGTGTGTGTGTGTGTGTGTGTGTGTGTGTGTGTGTGTGTGTGTGTGTGTGTGTGTGTGTGTGTGTGTGTGTGTGTGTGTGTGTGTGTGTGTGTGTGTGTGTGTGTGTGTGTGTGTGTGTGTGTGTGTGTGTGTGTGTGTGTGTGTGTGTGTGTGTGTGTGTGTGTGTGTGTGTGTGTCACTTTCTCCTTTTCTTCCCTCTGTCTGTTTGTCTGTCTTGAAATATGTCTTGGTCTCTTACCATCAAGACAAAACATGGCACTCCAGCACTCATGACAGGCTCATGATAGGCCTATAATATTCATTTACATGTATGCAATATTCTTCACTGCGTGTATCCCTTGTATGTACGCCCAAATGTAGGCACTATAGCATACCAGTGTGGAGCGAAATCTCGTACACGTTGTTAGGACCTATTGCCCCGGTAACTCTAGTCTTACGTGTACGAATAGGGTTAACTTTGTCCTGGCCCATCTAAACACCAGCCGAGTTGTCGTGTGTGCGTAGTGAACGAGTGTCCTGAATAACATTAAAGTCGTGCAGTTGGTAGCCGTATTAGCACTTGAGAAGACAGAATGCGGAGATAAGTTCATGCATGTTGTATTGCCTGTAGGCCTATACGTCGTCTTCTTCGCAAACACGTGCATTGGACTATCGAACCACATAAATAATTATTATGCTTTGACGGCACGAGTTCGCATAACATGTCGTATATATACGCATATATATGTACATAGTTCCCAGGAAACATTTTTCCTCATATGTATGCGTCTTGTAACGTGTTCTTCTGGACTACCTAAATACTTGAAATGGATCAGGTAGGAGCCCATCTTATGGAGAAAACATACATTCTCGTATTGTCTCATGATCTGTTCTATTTCGATCTGAACTATTCAAATCTAATCATTGTTAAAATTCCAATAGCGCAATCGACTGATCTTGAATGATCGAATCTAATTAGAAGTGCAATGAGCTCCAAGGGTCAACTGCAGTAGAGATGAAGGCACCCAAGGCATACGACATGCATGATCAATTAACCGTTACAATGCCTTCTTTGCAATACATTCCATGGTTGCTTAATCTATGGGATGAGATTATTCGGTAAAAAAACCAGTGTAGCTAAAATATTAGTTGAATAAGACGCTTTTGACCCTTTTGATGTCGAAAACAGTAATAATAATAATAATTATTATTATTATTATCTTCGTTTAATATTTTCAAACTGACAATTGCCCAGTATGATTACAAATCAGTATGAACGGCTGATCACAAGTTATTACAGGAGTCGAATTTTAACTGTATACATACGGCAGCCTTTTCACAAACGAGCCATCTCGCGAATTGATAGGCTGAGTGGACCTTGGGAGGGTTACGGGAGGCGATCCCGCTACCTACTGCACTTCACGCCAGTGATGTTACCACTACTGTATGGACCCCCGTAGGCCCCTATGACTCTTCTAATGAAACACAGAGCCTAGATATGAAGCTGTAAGGTCAATCCACCCTTTTCCCTGATCGTACGGATGATCTGTTACACATCTGTAGGGTTTGAACTTCGAAATGGGCGGCTGCGAAAACCCACTGCATTTGTAGACGGCCATAATAAGTAAAAGACGAGATGACATGTAATCTCAAGTCAATTGGACATTTAGATGAAAGATGAACGGAATGGGAAGGCACAATAAGTTGATGCATGGCCAAACTAAAACAAACAAATGGGACAGTAAAAAGTCATATATCACTTCTTGTGTCTTGCGTACTGTCCAGAATCACCCAAACCGGCTATCAATGTTTCTCCGATGTTCGAACTCTTTCTCTTAATTCGTTCAAGAAAAGTCTCAAAACTCGTCATTTCTCGATGGCTTTCAAACATCTGGACGTCTAATTTCTTCACCCGGGAGATGAAGAACTATGACGCAGATTCGCATATATCTCTGGGATATTTGCACGATTAAATAGTTTCCGTAATAATAACATTAATAATTAATTAATTATGATTATGACGATGACGACGATAGTGGCTCGCTTCATACCTCTTCAATCGACCAATGAAGTATGATGATGATGATGACGATGACGATGACGATGACGATGACGATGACTATGACGACGGTGACGGTGATGGATGGTGATGGTGATGGTGGTGATGATGATGTTGGTGATATCATGAAGTGATGGTAACGATGATGATGATGAAGATGACGAAGAAGAAGATGATGATGGTGAAGATGATGGCGATGGTGAAGATGATGATGTAATCTTTATGACTTGGTTGTTCTGGATTAAAGATAAAATCTTGCAATTTTTATATCTCAAGGAAGCAACAAGAAAGTTCATCTTGGAAAACGTCTCGCTACGAGCAAATAACACGGGGTCAGTGTCATCAGTTGTATTGCTACTAACCTATTACTGCAACTATCATTATTAGGTTTAGTGGACCTACCAACAGAACCTTTATAGTTTATACCACTACCCTTAGTATAAACCACGTTTCTATAATACCTTCGATAATGATACTATCAAACTACTGCTACTGTAATTACCTTTTAATCACTTTTACTGAAAACATTTCCAAACTCACTCGCACTTCTATTTTCACTTAAGGCGCCTTAGAGCTATCCGTCGAGCGATATCGATAGGCTACACTTGTCTCATCTCCAATTTTCACTTCAGTTGTCCATGCATTTGTCTTCTCTAAGGCAGAAGAACTCCACTGGCTCCCGCTTTTTCCCGCATCCAATTTAAGGTCCTCATCCTTGTCTCTAAGGCTCAACTTGGTTTCGCTCCAAAATATTTATGTGACTTAATTCATCGCCCTCACTCTGCTGCTTCTCTTCGTCCTCTTCGTTCCTCTGACCGTTTGGACCTCCTCGTTCCCCGAGTCAGGACTTCTCTGGCTCAATCTAGGTCGTTTGATTCCATTGGCCCTGCTCTTTGGAATGAGCTTCCTCCGTTCGTTCGTTCGTTCTCCTATTCTCTCAGGTAACGTCTCTTCCTCTTTTACCTTTCTTAAAACTTGCTTTTTCTCTCGGGGTCTCTCGCACTGGGAGCGCTTCTGAATGGCCCGCCCGCTAGAAGCGCTCTATAAATATCTGAATACAATACAATACTTTGAATGATTTTATACTATGATAGTAACACGTCTCATCGTTGTCGTCATCTTCATCAGTTTATCGTCATCTTATTTATTGATCTACGGATAACTTAACGAGATTTTCATTCGCTGCGCTCAAGATAAGCGAAATCGTCGTTTTTAAAAGGACAAGTGAGGGCCCTCGAAGAACGGTTCTAGCGACGACTTCAAGGCCAAGTGATCAGCTGTGCGGAAACTATTGAACTATAGGCCTATTATCAGTTGCATTTTTGATTAGTAAACCCCTAAACTTACAACTCATTAGAAAGTCCAACAGCCTGTAGACCTGTTCATTCGTGCACCTAAAGCAGTGGAATCGACCAGTGGACAGGAATAACACGTTCACGAGTAAATTGGATCGTAGGTTTTCAGCCTTTAAGAAGGTTGCCATCAATGAAATCGCTCTCTATTAAAAAATGGCTCAGACGAATACTTACATGCAAGAGTTGGTCTTTTGCAAAAATATCGATAGGCTACACTTGACTTTCTAATTAGGACACCAGAGGAAAAGTTAGAGAGCGAAACTCTGCTCGTGGCGCTTCGGCGTTAAAACTCCGACACAGTATACCAATGCGGGAGCGCCTCTGAGTAGTAGTAGCCTTGAGGAGGCGCTATAGAAATATCCGAAATTAATAAATAAAAATAAATAAGGACTTAGAGTTTGGTAGCAAACACAACAAAATATATATACAGAAACTATATACCGGTATATACCGCCATAAATAGCTCAGAAAACATTTTTTGATCTGTTAGGTAGCCATGTTACACAGTATGAGAATAGTAGAAAAAAGACTGGGGGGGGTTAGACTTTGATTCATGTGGAGTTTGGGTATGAAATGAAGACTTTACTATGGGGTCTCAAGAAAGACTAGGGGGTTGAAGCCCCCCCCCCCGACAATTCTCACCCTGATGTTACAACACCTTTGTGGGGTTAATAAAACGCTCTATTTAAGTGTTCACACACTTACATACATATATATATAGCGATATTACAGCCTATATATATTCGTTCTTTGTGAGTATACATATACACAAAGAACGTACTTCAACTCATTTTATTCCTACTTGTCTTCTCTACCCGGTTTTCGTAAAGTAACTTTTCCGACTTTTTGATGGTTTTCCCAGACGCTGTTACAAACTACAGTTAGGCCCATAATCTGTTTTAGACAACATGAGTGTCCTTCAGTATTCTGCGATAGGCTATTGGTATCTATCATTATAAGGTTTTATGATAAATTTTATTCCTACGTGTATTTGATTTCGATTGAAATCTCGAGATTATACTTAGCACTGTAAAGAACGTAAGGCCATCAATGACACGAAAGGCTTAGTTAGCATCTGCCATTCATCTAGCCCTTACTGATGGCCGGAAGAAATCTCTAAAGTCTGAAGATGTATTGCCACAAAGTATTTAATGTGTCGTCACTTGCAATTGTTGCAATGGTAGTAGTCTACCTTGGGGTGACTTGAGGGTGATCTTTGAGTGATAGCAGTAACTTCGATAACAGTCAAATATCATATGGGCGTGTTTCGTGTTTTGTTACTAATGTAGGAAGAAAACTAAAAAGAAGAAAAACAACGCCTTTGGAACAATCTGCTTCAAAGGATTTGGTCAAGAAGCTTCTAGGAATGCACCGGTAGAGACTGCAGTATCTTCTAACTGTTGTGCTTTTGCGAGGTTCCACTCAAACTAGACAACGTCTTTCATACCGACCACTTAATGTCAATCATTTCGCTCGATAGATTTTTCTTTTAAACAATTAATTGTTCATGAATCACATAATCACCAACTGATTAATTAATTAACAAATAACTCAGTCAGTCATCAGCCAGTCAGTCAGTCAGTCAGATGCTGACTCAGTATCAGTCAGTCAGTCAGTCAGTCAGTCAGATAATGACTCAGTATCAGTCAGTCAGTCAGATACTGACTCAGTATTAGTCAGTCAGTCAGTCAGTCAGTCAGTCAGTCAGTCAGTCAGTCAGTCAGTCAGTCAGTCAGTCAGTCAGTCAGTCAGTCAGTCAGTCAGTCAGTCAGTCAGTCAGTCAGTCAGTCAGTCAGTCAGTCAGTCAGTCGGTTGGTCAGTCGGTTGGTCAGTCGGTTGGTCAGTCAGTCGGTTAGTCAGTCGGTCGGTCAGTCAGTCGGTCGGTCAGTCAGTCAGTCAGTCAGTCAGTCAGTCAGTCAGTCAGTCAGTCGGTTGGTCAGTCGGTTGGTCAGTCAGTCGGTTAGTCAGTCAGTCGGTCAGTCAGTCGGTCGGTCAGTCAGTCAGTCAGTCAGTCAGTCAGTCAGTCAGTCGGTTGGTCAGTCGGTCGGTCAGTCAGTCGGTCGGTCGGTCAGTCAGTCAGTCAGTCAGTCAGTCAGTCAGTCAGTCAGTCAGTCAGTCAGTCAGTCAGTCGATGAGCCAAGATATGCGACAGTTTACTACGTGTAGCCGTCATGTAGTTTTTTGCTCGAACTCGTTTAGTACGTGAAGGTGAGCTGTCCAGAGGAATTGGATGAGGCGGAAGTGGCGAAGGACATTGAGAACGTCTGGACGCTGATGATGGACCACTGGCAGATGAGGGAACCGAAGCTGATCATATCAGTGACTGGAGGAGCAAAGGACTTCGACTTCACCAACAACCGTCTCGTCACCTGCTTCAAACGTGGACTCATCAAGGCAGCCACCTCAGCAGGTACGACACACGCATCCATCTCAACATTTATATTGCTCCTTTAAGACGACTTCAAAACGACGACGACGACGATGCTGATTAAATGCTACGGTCCTCTCCTCCTGCTTCTCCTGCTCCTTCTTCTTCCTCCTCTACTTCGTTTTCTTACACGGGCCAGGGTTGATGTGCATACAATCTTGTCAAATCAGGACCAGCCACTTTGTTCAGCTGTGTCACAATATAGAATATATGGCGCACATTGTCGATGTCAGCCGCAAACTCGTTTCAGTGGCGGACTAGCCACTGGCCCTTCATGTCCCTGAAGATATGCAGAATATATGACGCACATTGTCGCATGATAACTCTTACAACTGGCTGAGCAATGCATCTGGGCATGGGCGGCGATCTAGGGGGACGGGGGGACATGTCCCCCCACCTTTAAGAGTGGGGGGACACTCCATACATTTGTCCCCCTCACATTTTGAAGAAACACCAAAAAGGCGGCGAAATGTAATTGGGCGTGAGGGTTTTCGCAGCGTTTCTGACAAGACGAGGGAAAAAGTAAAATTTTTTAGGAGAAGTGTCCCCCCCAAAAAAAATTATGAGAAAGAAGAAGAAATTCGTAAAAGTAAAAAAATTAATATTTTTTAGACGAATTCCTAAAAAAGGGTAATGGGATTATTGATGGGAGACGGGGAAAAGTTGTAAAAAGTGGCGAATGACTAAAAAAGGTCATCAACTTTTTATGGAGATGAATTACTAGAAAGTCCTCAACTTTTGTGGAGATGAATTCCTAAAAAGTAAGAAAAAAACTTTCGGGGCGTCATGGAATTCTTGAAAAAAAGGTCATCGACCAGACCATGGCCGACTTTGTCCCCCCCTCTCTCAGACAAGATCGCCGCCACTGCATCTGGGCATGATCTGCAAATAGGCCTACGCTAGAGGAAGAACCGTGATTTAAGACGGGTTTTAAAAAGAATCTGCATAAATGTCTTTTGATACACAGCCCCCATGGCACTCATCTCCGTAGACACACACAACTGGTAGGCCGATAGTATTGTAGGTATGGTATTCCAGTTCAGATTCATTGTGAATGGTGTCGTATATGTGGTGGTGGTGGTGGATCTGGCAAGGTTATTGTGCGCCTTCTTCAGCAATAGTTCCTATATATACTTTTTATCTCCTTTGTTCGACCTTTTGTATGAAGTGAGAAACAGAAAATAACTTGACACTTAATTGTTGAACGTTAAATCGGTTGTTCAATGGTTCTACCATATAGCGGTCAATTTCGTAGATGTTCTACGGAAATGCGTAAATAATATGCGTACGGAAAATGGGTTTGGAGAAGAAGAAGAAGGGACCAAGGGTTGGGCCTTAAATTAAAGGTAGCCTACGAGGAGGAGTTCGTTTCCTATGTTTCAGATGCATGGATAACGACGGGTGGAACGAACGCCGGAATCATGGAGATCGTTGGTGAGGCGGTCAGAGAACACATGCTGCAGAACGGAGCCTTCGAACAGAACGTCGTTGTTCTTGGCATCGTCACGTGGGGAATCATCCTTAACAAGGCTGCACTCAGAGATAACAACGTAAGTGGCACAACAGCAATTCATCTGCAGCAACAACAGGTGGATCCCTGGGAGTTTCATGCACTCTCGGTCACGAATCGCTCGAGATTCACGAATTCTGTTCCAGCTTAGTCTGTCTCTATTTTAGGCTAAACCAAGACTACGAGAATTAAAAGTTGGTCAACTTGCTAATACAGATCTCGAAGCCGTTATTTTCACTTACCTATTTATTCTGATCGGCGACATACCTAAGTTTGATCATATATCCAGATTCATGTGAGAGTATTTGTGTTGGTTAACAATGTAAAACCTCATTGAATTCATATTGCCCAACAATCCTGGACACGAACTCGATCCTTGCTCTTTCTTTCTATCTCTTTTCCACAAGCGCTCGATGATCATTCTGTTCGATCGTGGATTCACTTTGTTAGTTCAGAAGCGTCTCTGTCACTCTCTGATGAGTTTTTCTTTAAGTGGCGCAATATAAATCTACAATTACGATTACAATTATTTGGGTTTTCGTGGAAATCAACAGAATCATGGTCGATTTCCGTGCGAGTACAACTTCAGCAGCATCCCAGCTCAGATGGCGAGCGAGAAGCCATCCGCTCTGCTCGACCCAAACCACACGCACTTCATCCTCGTCGACAGCAAGAAGGAAGAGTTCGGCGGAGAAATCGATTTCCGTGCTCGTCTCGAAGAATTCCGAAACAAAAGGAAGACGAAGGACGATTCAAATGCCTCCGGTTAGTCTCTCTATGTCCTAGGAGAGAGGAGGAGGAGAGGAGGAGGAGGAGGAGGAGGAGGAGCAGAGGAGGAGGAGGAGAAAGAGGAGGAGGAATAAAAGGATGAGGAAGATGAGAAGGAAGAACAAGGGGAGAAGAAAGGAAAGGAGGAGTAAGAAAAAGTGGGGAGAGAAAGAGGAGGAAGTGGAGAAGAACGAGGAATAATAAGAGGATGAGGAGGAAGAAGAAGAAGAGGTAGAAGAAGAAGAGGAAGAAGAATAGGAGGAGAGGAGGAAGAAGAAGAGGAAGAATAATAAAAAGAGGAGGAGAAAGAAGAAGAAGAAGAATAGTAAAAAGAGGAGGAGGAGGAAGAAGAGGAAGAATAATAAGAGGAGGATGAATAAGAAGGCGAGGAATAATAACAAGAGGAGGAGGAAGAAGAAGAAGAATAATAAAAAGGGAGGAAGAAGAAGAGGAAGAATAATAAGAGGAGGACGAATAAGAACACTTGATACTTGACACTTGTTTATTTGGTAACCAAACTTTTACAGTTAAAGCAGAAACATGAATTATTATTATATTCCAAAGTTTGGCTACACAGGAGGCCCAAAAGGGGTCAAATGACCCCGCTACAAGGGCCACCTGAGTAGTAGTACAGTAAGTGGAAAGCAGTCAATCATCCATCATTCTTAACTCAGTACTTAATTAAAGCAAGTAAGTATAATTATCGTTGTACAATGTTTTCACTGTTCATAACAAGAACTTAACTAACGCCAAGATAACATAACCTGTGATCAATCAAGTGAACATTTATAATAATTCCGTGGATTAAACTTTTAGAGAAAACCTCAGCTTATTCATGAGCAGTCACCTAAATACATACTTTCATGCATAATTAGCCCACACGCATATATGCACACTTATACCCATTTGCACCCAAGCGATACAACCTATACTTATACACCTGAAAGCACTCATACCTTTTCATAGCCCTACATATATGCATGCGTGTCAACAACATACATACACTCTCACATACATACACACAACACGCATACAAACACTTAAACAAACATACATAGATACATACAGATTAGCACATGTCCACACACCATACCATATACATACATACTCAAATACCAAATTGATTACACAATCTGCAGAGGAGTAAATTAACCCTTCCGTAAAAAAAACATTAATTCATAAAATGTGACATTACAGTACATCCGTATGATGTATTATACAGTGCATTTAATATGCAATAAGATAGAGGTTACCTAATGAAACCCTTAAGAGATTATCTAATACAGTTGAGAAGTAAAATACTTCATTGTAATTGAAAAATAGTTCACATCAATGCATCTGTAAATTAGGTAAACCAGCTATGCAAAATAAATAAAAAATAAGCAATGCATCAATAGTGCATGTTACACCAATGTCTCAACAGAGCAGGTTTCACAGAGTGACTATGAATCAGATACTCTTTTGCACTATGAATCAGATACTCTTTTGCACTATAGGAGAGATTACTAACTAGGCTACAGTGTAGCAGATTACACATGTAATAATAAGCGAAGGCAGTGTTAATCCGATAACTATAGCAGTCACCGGCATTTTAAGAAGCAAATCCCAACAACCAAATCAAATTGGATCAGAATTTTGAGCTATCAACCAGGAGTGAACTTTTCTTTTAAATGAGTGTAAATTGGAGACTATGCGGATCTCTTCAGGTAGTGCATTCCAAGCTGAAGGACCTGTGATTCTAATCGAGTATCTACGGGAGTTAGTGCGTGCAAAAATAGTTCTAATGAGGGATGGATTTCTGATGTTGTAGGAGTGAACATCAGCAGTGAAAGTAAAAAGGTTATTATATTTTTTGGGTAAGGCGAGGAATAATAATAATAATTGGAGGAAGAAGAAGAGGAATAATAAGAAGAGGAGGAGGAGGAGGAGGAGGAAGAGGAAGGTGAGGAAGAATAATAAGAGAAGAAGGAGTAAGAAGAAGAAGAAGAAGAAGAAGAAGAAGAAGAAGAAGAAGAAGAAGAAGAAGAAGAAGAAGAAGAGGAAGAAGAGGAAGAAGAGGAAGAAGAGGAAGAAGAGGAAGACGAGGAAGACGAGGAAGACGAGGAAGACGAGGATGACGAGGATGACGAGGATGACGAGGAAGAGGAGGAAGAGGAGGAAGAGGAGGAAGAGGAGGACGAGGTGGACGAGGTGGAGGTGGAGGTGGAGGAAGAGGAAGAAGAGGAAGAATAATAAGAGAAGAAGAAGAAGAAGAAGAAGAAGAAGAAGAAGAAGAAGAGGAAGAGGAAGAGGAAGAGGAAGGAGAAGGGGAAGGGGAAGGGGAAGGGGAAGGGGAAGGGGAAGGGGAAGGGGAAGGGGAAGGGGAAGGGGAAGGGGAAGGGGAAGGGGAAGGGGAAGGGAAGGGGAAGAGGAGGTGCAGGTGCAGGTGCAGGATGAGGATGAGGAAGAGGAAGAAGAGGAGGATGAGGAGGAACAAGGTGAGGAAGAATAATGAGTGTCGGAGAAGGAAGAAGAAAGTGAAGAATAATAATAAGAGAAGAAGAAGAAGAAGATAGCTCTGGCTTTCTGTTGCTTACGCGCAAAGAATAAGTATAAGTGACAGCAATAGTCTTACACAAAGCTCATCTATTTTTAATAAACCGTATATTGCGTCTTTCCGTTGATTGCAATTGTCGCAAATTAGCTTAGACAGTGTGAATTATAAATATTCATGCGGGTGACACCGACTCAGACGGAATAATCGGATAATTGCCTCCATCCTGGAATTTTTAAGGATGTGATCACAAACAACAAGAGAAAACGAAGAATGTGTGTAAGGGCCTGTGGTGTGTCACCTGACGTCTGATAATGACGACGATCCCAGTGACGACGATGACGATCGTAGGCCTAACTGTCACGTGTCGTGTCCACGTCTCTGTCATTTCTCCTCTTCAGCAGCTAATTAGCGAAGTGCCAAAGCCCAGAGGGGTTTCCATTGAATTACTGATGCACTGAGATCTAAGATGATGGCCACCAGCATCTCGCACAGTTCTACCATCATCCGATTTCACGAACCGTAGACCGAAGTCAAAAACAAGTCATTGCGGTTACAAGCAGACACGGTAGCCACTCAACAAACGTTTCTCCTTAAAATATTAACCCGTTAGAAAGATACAGTCCTTTATATTTTATCTCTAGCCGAACCGCTTTCCTTGTAATATATCTGTGATAACCCTGTACTTGGTCCAAGATTGCAAGGTTGGGATTTACTGTCACCTAAGTACGGAAACCTACAGGTCGACAACCACTGTTTCTGAATTGACATTGATAAGTTGTTCAAGGCTTTGGGTTGTAAGCATGACCCACAACAATGGCGTCTCTTTATAGATTCGTAACTGTTAAGCCAGAAAGCTGTCTTGTTGCGCAATGGCAATGTCCGCCCATCAATACCTATTGGCAATGCAGTGAACATGAAAGAAACCTACGAAACAATGAAACATGTACAGCACAACAACTGTAACTTATCAAGTGTTTGAGACGACTTGTCTATTAGGATTTTTGGTTCTACAGTATATTAGTATTGCATGTGTTATTTTGTGTTGTTGACCAGTGCTTCCTGTTCCGGTTGTGCTGTTGGTCGTCGAAGGTGGACTGAACACTCTGAGGACGGCCTCTGAGGCCATGGACAAGAACACGCCTGTCGTCATCATCGAAGGCTTCGGAAGAGCAGCTGATCTTGTTGCTGCCGCAAGTCGAATGAAGTAAGATAACTCTAGGAGGAGCATCCTCTAAAGAATAACTGCTAAGCACCATGTCCAACCGCAGTTGAATGCAGGTACAGCGATGTTTGATGCTTCCATAAAGTAGGCCCTATCAGCTCTTCGTTCGCATGAACTCTTGCTATAGTTACCGTATGCGGTAACTGGCCTCCAAGCTGCAATGAGGATTGTGTGCTGTCTTACTGAGGACTGACAGCCAACGACTGGTCACAAGATTCCTGATATAATGCTGCACGGACATAAGACTTATTAAGCTTTTTAATCCTAGATCTGTTTTTATATCTGCATACTTCTGTCTCTATTAATTTTCTTCTCTCTATTGCCGTAAAACCAGTCTTGTTGTCCTCGAAATCAAGGTCTTGGTCTCGAGTGCACTCGAGTTCGCTTTTAAAAGTCTTGGTCTTGGTCTTGATACCAAAAGTCTTGGTCTTGGTCTTGGTCTTGAGGTTCAAGGTCTTGGTCTTGGTCTTGGTCTTGAGGTTCAAAGTCTTGGTCTTGGTTTTGCAAGACCAAGACCAAGACTTTTGACAATATGAACAGTCGTTTTACAAAACGCAAGAATTTTAAAAATTTATCCAGTAATTACTAATAAAATTGCTTTAGTATTTACACGGTGTGAATTATACTTTACTGCTGTTTTGGGCAGTTATTTTGACTTCCGGTTATTTATCATGGAATGATTTCAAAACAGACACAATTTGTACATTTACACCCAGTGCTTGTAAAGCTGCTATGTGTGCCAGTGATTTCAGCACCTGAAGAACGTATTTTTCACATGGCAGAATTTTTATGAGGCCCCACAGGTCAGAAAATTCTGAGCGAATTGGTTTTTATAAAATGCAACAAGAATAACATTTCGCAAAAGGACTTATGTAAATACGAATTCGAAATTCTCTGAAGTCTGCACTTGGAGTTGTTTTGCTTGAATAAAATAAAAGAACTCATGTTTTCATTAAAATAGCGAGTAGTCCGACTTGACAATTTTTTAAATCAGAATTGAAGTCTGGATATGGTTGTGATTTTTTGCGTCTTTTTCTCGGTTTTGGTCTTTGAGTTTCAAAGTCTTGGTCTTGGTCTTGGTCTTGAGGTTCAAAGTCTTGGTCTTGGTCTTGGTCTTGAGGTTCAAAGTCTTGGTCTTGGTCTTGAGGTTCAAAGTCCTGGTCTTGGTCTTGAGGTTTAAGGTCTTGACAACAAGACTGGTAAAAACCGAAGGAGGATCCCATACATAGCCTGGACTATTGCAGTCAGCAATTTTCTTGCTTTCAGAGGCCAAGACAAAAGATTGTCCAAACTTGATGAAGAAGAACTAAAACAATTGATTCTAAAAGATTTTCAGTCGAAAAGTGGCAAAGCAAAGAACGACGAAATAGTCAAAGATGCCATGAAATGCATCAAAAACCTGATTGACGACAAGAACAGAAATCTCGTAAGCTTCGAAAAGAATAGCACAGTAACAATACTAATAACGATAAGCATCACAAAGATAAGAAGCCACGCAGTTTAAGTTTATCTTTGAATCAGTCTAATTAGTCTTCTGTGTAGTTGTTGTCAGCAGACCCAATGATTGCAGTGCTAGACCTATAGAGAACGGTTTTGATTTAAATTGTGGCCACAAGTTGTAAGAATTCATCTGATTTGTCAAATGTAAACATGTGGCCTTCCTCTATGAATTGAATCTTGATTTTGCTACTCTTAGAAACAACTAAGAATGAGATTGGAAGTAAATTACGAAACGTAAAACGATTGAAACTCGTAACTTTAAAATAAATCGACGCATAGTATTATTTCAGTGCGCTGTTAAACTTTTTCTTCTAATTCCTGTCGTTCAATCACATATGTAGCACAAGATCTGTTGTAAGGCAGCAATCATGAATCTTGTGTATTGATGTTACACTTTAACCTTTGTAACATCATTCTGTGTTCATCATCAACTCAGAGTAATCTCAACACAATTAGGCAAAAGACTGCAGATGAGTCAGTTTTAGTAACAGTAACACTTTCAATTTTCAGTGTTTCTTTCTTTTCAGTTAACGATTTTCCGACAAGAAGACGAGGAAATGAACCATGACATCGACGAAGCAATCATCAACGCCGTTCTCAAAGGTACTTAAAAAGAAAAGACCCAAACACCGCAACTGACGTCCTTAAGAGATTTCTTACAGGCGGTATATTATTATGCATAGATCCTAAATATTACACAGCCCTTCACGCTCAGTTATGGCTCTGTTAGAATTGAAAATTAAAATTATTTTAAATTCGCCACAATTTAACCCAGTGTTTTATTTGTAAAAATAGAGCTGGGTGTCGGTCGAAAATTTTACTGATTACCACAATACACGAACGCAGGTCAAAATCTAAAGTTGTAAATATGTTTCACACGAAACTACTGAGCTGAATGGGTCAATACCCAAACATCTTTCAGATTCTTAGCTGAGGGGTTAGAAGAAGATCAAGGGGTTTAACCCACAAACTCTCGACAACTAAAATGTGTTTTAACTTGTAGGCCTACGTGTTGCTGCATTGTAACCTCTCATCGACCTATATAGTGAAAGTGATTTGGTTTATCCTTCTAGCAAATAGCTCCGACATAAAAATCCAGCTGGAGCTGACACTGGCTTTTAATAGATGCGACATCGCCAAAGAAAAGATATTCACTCATGAAAATAACGAAAACTGGAAAGTAAGTTTAACAAGAACTATGAGAAACTAAATGAAACCAGGAACCATATCGAACTTATTAAGACTTATAATGAAGACTTTAAATCCATTTAACAACTAGCCCTACTTTGAAAGATATGTTAAATTCTACATGGCGCGTTTCACTTGTCCATAGATTTATGATAATTATGCTGACAATTTTTTGCTCAAATTAAGAATCCTTGTTTGTAGATTCTGAAAAAAAGCTAGTAGTCTATCTTTTAAGAACTCATCATATTGAGATTATACCCGATGTCCACATTGTGTGAAGATTAATAATTTATGAATTGTCAAAGAATCTTGATTTTGCTAATCTTAGTCTATTAAGCATTCATCGTAAATCCGTGACATGTCCGCGCCTAATCCTCTGTTGAGGACGCTCCTTCTGTCTGATCTATTTGCATACGAAAGAAGTAACAAAACTCCTCATCTATTACAAAAACGTAACATATATCGGAATTATCAGCATTCATTTGCTAGAGAAGTCACTGCATAGCAGATGAATTGCTGTTAAGCTAAGCTCAAATAACTGCCTTACTGAATTTCTTTTTGGTGGCTGTTCAATTCAGACTCTGGATCTGAATGAGGCTTTGTTCAAGGCTCTTGTTGAAGACAAAGAAGAGTTTGTTAAGTTGTTTCTGGACTGTGGAGTCGATTTGAAATCGTTTCTGACCGTTCAAAGACTTAAGAAGCTTTACGAAGCGGTGAGTCTCCGCTTTGCTTACTAAGAAAATAATAGAGCAGCCAAGGTACGTGTAGGTTCCTTTAGTACTCACTTCTGTCATCGCTATTGCCCAGATGCGTAGTCCTCCTAATGGTGTATTTAATCTGTGTTGTTTGTAACCTCTGCGCTATTTTAAGTGATACTGCTTCAGCCTTCAGTACGTCAAACGTAATGTTGTCATTACGTCTGGTTTCTTTCAGCTTCTATTTCCTTCGCACGGAAAAATATCCGATATGGTGAAGAACACGATGCGTGATTTACAGGTTGGTGCCGCATTACCTAGGCCACTGAGTAGAAGAAGAAGAAAAAGAGCAGTCCCTTAAGGTAGCCCTGTGGCAGCCACGGATATAAGGTTTTAGCGACTCAATTTTTCTTAGCCTCGGCATATGAGGGTGTGTGGCCAATTATATCCCTCGCCGTCTCGTCTTCCCACCGACAGTGTGCCGTCAGTGTGGTGATTGTAGCTGAGTTGGCGACGGGGTAAAGGTGGAGCAGAAATCTCGAACCGAATTCTGCCCTGGTGGGGATTTGAACCCCCAACCCCTCGATTAACAGTCCAGCACGCTATCACGCACCCTCATGAACTTATATGGCTAACCGTTCCAATGCGAAGATCTGTGGGTATGAGCTTTAACCCTGTGACCTGACTAAACGTTTCATCGCTGATATAAGAATGTTCTGAGTGTATCATTGGGTTTAGTCAGTAGACCCATATAGACGTTCGCTTGAAGCAGACGCTAAGAACTGCGAATGCATAATTATGGTCCACCATCCCGACATCCATACGTGCAACAATCGTCTCTTACACAAAACATGAAGACAGATAGTGTGGTGAAGCAGAGTTCTGATCTGATGGCGGAAGTGATGTATAACTTAGACACGAATTTGATCAAAGTGCAAATTGTAAACACAAGTAAGTGCTTCGTTGCTTCGTCTTTGTTTAGCAAGACTGGTTGTCGTACCTTTGCTGCAAAGAGTCGACTGTTGTCCATCTGAAAGGAGCCAGAAATCTACTCGCAATCGCCGCTAAGGTCATCCACCGTTTGACCGATGACCAACTGAAAGGACTTTACAAAGGTCGGACTTGTGGCGTACGAGTAACCGAATGTTGCCTTGCGTCACCTTAGGCCTACTTTACATTACAATAGAACATTGTAATGTAAAGTAAGGTGACTTTACATTACAATAGAACATTGTAATGTAAAGTAAGGTGACTTTACATTACAATAGAACATTGTACTGTAAAGTAAGGTGACATAACGTAGGTAAGAGCAAATAAAGCAAGATAAGGAGAGGGAGCTATATAAGTCCCATGGCGAGGTAAGCCTAATCACTTATTTATTTCATGCTTCTGTCGCTGTTAGCACCATGCAGAGACATGATCCTATGTCTGTGCTTCAGAGATAAAGGCACGAACACATCAGAGTCCAACAGCTATAGGTACCCTTTCATGAAAATTCTTCGTTTCACGTGAGGTCCCTCAATTGTGTTGAACCTAGACGCAGTGCTGAAAGGAAAACGCATTACCAATCTATTACGTCCACTCGCTATGGCAAACTGTACTGTGTTGGAGAAGTAGGCTATATGGCAACGGACCAATGCAGGTCTGCTGTGCTGTCGCTTCTCCAGGTTTTCTGTTTCTGTCTGCTATTGTTGTCCCATTTCAAAATTCGATACGAAGATCAAGAAGTAAATTCCTGAAAACACTGCGATCGATGTCCACAAGAGAGTACGTATAAGCAGACTCTTAGGATAACGGACACCTCCCCATGCCAACAATCTCACAGCGGAAGTTCGCAATTCTTCGCTCCTCTCTTGTGTTGTCATACACCCAACCTCGTCTGTCTCAAGCCGTCTATTTATTATTAAGCAGGCTTTCCATTTCGAAATCCCACTTCTTCAAAAATCTTACTCTGACCAATTAAATCCTCCCTGCCAGCTTGCCCACATGAAGCCCACACCGGACCCATATTGCCATACATGGAACCCCTATAACTACAGATTCCACGGTGGTCCCATCTAAAGCCAGGGCTACAGGGCGCAGACTTCTCATATCTCTGAACCGAAGCACATCCCACTAGCCATCAACTGGATCTTTTCATTCACAGCGTTCCTGAATAAGCCATTGTCCTGCGTTTACCAAGTAGCGCTTCATAAGTTTCCAGTTTTCTGTTACGATTATGACAACCATATTTAGACTCACAGCTATAATTTTGCTTCCATGATTAGCTATATTGTCTGTCGGTATATTTCGTGCTGTTTTCTTTTTAGGACCGAAGTTTGTAGTTGGAGACAACGATGTTGGCCAAATGGTTAGCAACACACGGACTCTTGGTCACACCAACCATATGTTAATGGCAACTGATGCGAATGGAACGCTGGAAACGACATTCAACGGCGCAGTTGACGACGCGAAAGAAGTCGCAGAATCTGCAGGTAGCTCGTCAAATTATGCGCCGCTGCGGCTCTCATCTGGTCTAAACGGAACGAAAAGTGTCATAGTAGTTACTCACTGTTCATTAAGTTTCTCGCCCAGCCATGGCCCACCTCACTCGCAATTTTGCTCTTAGCGCTTTCTCTTTTATCAGAGCTGCACTCCAATGATTCCTGTTGTTGCGCTGTTCTCGAATTCGACTTGGAATTTATCTATCTAAGTGACTTGAGTAGCCTTGGAGTATGAATGAACAGTTTGGTTGCGAGTGGAAACACTTTACAATTTGCAACTTATCACTTAGCTTATTGCATTTGACTTTCAAAACGTTTTATAGGCCTATGCTCAGACCTCTTTCTAGATGAATTTAATGAGCGTCAAAAGGAATAGGCCTTACGATTAAGATTACTTACTTGTGAAATTACGTTATGTCACCTTACTTTACAGCAATTGTCAAAAACTTGCATCATCACCTTCTTTATGTTCATTCTGTTCGTATCCGCAAGCGACGTCATATCTGATGTGCTGCAGCCTGGTGCAGGCCCAATTGAACCTTGTCTGATCTGGTGTGAAATGACCACTCAGCATAAGATGCTAAAAGTTATTCGCTTACCTTTACTCATACTTGTTTCTACCTGTGCCACAGTGTAGCCTATCTGCACGTTAAGTAGACGCTGTAGACCTATCTGAACTTTACCTTGCCTGCCGTACTTCTTCTTACCCAGAGAAGAAGCCAGACTTCGAGTATCCTGAGCGCGAGCTATTCATCTGGGCTCTGCTTTTCAACCGGAAGTCGATAGCGCTGACCTTCTGGAAGCGTGGCAGAGATCACATCGGAGGAGCTCTGATCGCTGGACTCATGATGAAGTCACTTGCAATGATCGCGGACAGAGAGGAGGAACTCGACCTCCAACAGGAGCTTAACGCCAGCGCAGAGTAGGACCAATTAATTTGTGATTTTTATGAACTTCATCGTATAAGTTTGTAGTTGGTCCATGTATACACGGTGAGTCAGAAAAAACGTGTCCCTACATATTTTGCTTTAACTTCATCAGAAATCAGGTTATGTCAACGAAATTTTAAGAAAAGATAGAAGAGTCACTTCTGAGCATTGCGAAACTTAAATTTTATGTTGAAGTTGACCTTCTTGGGCATCCACGCATGCGCGAAGACGTGTACGCAACTTTTTGACTGACTCATCAATGATGCGGTGATCGATTTCGTCCCATGCCTCAACAATTCGATGACGCAACTCGTTGACATCATGTATTCGATATCTGTAGACATTTTCTTGCATGACATTCCATATTTTATTGTCTTCCGGATTTAAATCAGGGCTGTTAGGTGGCCACAAAGTAGGCGGAATGAAATCCGGTGCGTCAGTTTGCAGTAAATCGACAGTATCCCGAGATCTGTGCGCAGGAGCACTATACTGCTGGAAGATGAAATGCTCCGTTACCTCATGAATGTCTGACAAAAGGCCTTGCATTCGTAGAACACCTCGCTAATATTGTCCATTGACTTAACACCCGGTTCGATTAAATGGATCTTCGTACGACCGAGCGCAGAGACCCCGAAAGATAGGCCTACCATAAGAGATTTACTGAAAGTTGGTCGTGTGCGCAAAAGACGATTAAATTTTGCTGGAACGTCCCTCTTCCTTGTATCGTAAATGCGATCATTCCGAATGTTACTGGATGCTGCTACAGTAAAGCGTTTTTCATCAGTATACACCAGATGAAATTGACTAGGCTTTCAGGATACAACCGCAATTGCTAACTGGAACGACATGTTTATTTTCTTCGGTAAACACCATTTTGTCGGGGTTGTCGTGAAGTAATTATAGTTTAGACTGGTCCAGCTTTTTATAAAAACTAATTTACACAGTACTTGCCTATTCTGAAATTTCATTAAAATTGATGGTTACCTGTGTGAATTATGCTAAGTTATGAAAGGACACGTTTTTTTCTGATTCACCGTGTATTAAAACCAATTTGCCATAGATAGATTCCATAGCATACTGGCGAAGGCTGTTAAAACATCAATGTGTTTTGGATGTTTCTAGGCCTACTGAAACGTATTCAGTTAAGATGTGGATGTTTATGTTTACAATATGCGTGATGCTTATTCTTGTTTCCTTGCATTAGAGTATACTTTCCTTGCATAACTTATATAGTTTCTTCTATAGCTTAGTTTCTTGCATCCAGACATTATAGCGCTATCACTAAAGCGTTATTAAGTAGCCCATAAAAGGGCTGCCTGATTTTAAATGTCATTAAGATGTCAATAGATGAAACAATGCAGAGGTAACCAATAGAGTGGGGCGTCCATGCATATGCATGAGGCCCAACCAGCGGATCCCCCTCCATAACTGACAGAATAATCATCCTTCCTAATGCAGCCATGTGGAGTTGTGGACCAAGGCGAATAAAGTGCCGTAAAACATACAGAATCCGCAGCAGAACAGAAGATTAATCGCGAAACGCAAACTTAGCAACAGTAAACTCTAACGTGTTAGAAATTACTGAGAAATTTAAATTCTAGATTTAGACAAAAATTCCGCCAAAATGACAAAGAAAGCGAACAACGTCCGATGAGATCAACCATATTGTACTCATGTAGACCCTACAGCGTCCTTTTCTTCGGCCTCGGCCTCTGCGGCGATATATAAATCGACTTATTAGGCCTATTATTGTATGTCTCAGTTTCTTGTATATCTTCATGTAGTAGTTTCATATCCAAGAATAACCTCTCATTTCTATAAAGGAAATCACAATATTTCTGTTTCGAAATAGTAAACATATAAACGAACTTCAATACGAGTCTACTCAGGATCCTTAGGTGATCAGAAGACCTCCTGTTTGAAGTCATCATTTAGTTATTATATGTTAGTAATCTTCATGCGCTTAACTTTTTAAAGTCTCTAGAAACACGCAGCTGGTCTCGCTCTTTTAGGCGTACTGATAATCGTCTATGGTTGTTGTCATGTGTATGTTAGAGAGTTTGAGTTGATAGCAATGGGAGTGCTGAACGAATGCTATATCAAAGACAAGCCGATGTCGCATGTGCTTCTGGTGCGTGACCTTGACATGTGGGGCGGTCAGTCGCTCTTTGTTCTGGCTGATAATGCAGAGCAGATGGACTTCATGGAGCACACCTGTTGCCAGTCGAAGCTCAACAAGAGCTGGAAGGGAAAGATGGCGCTCACCACTCCCACCTACAAGGTCAGTACGCTATATATCCTCATCAATGCAGCATCTCTCTCCACTCAAACCCAGTCTAGTCTATTCAAGATTTCCTACCCTGACTCATCTGATCTTCCACCTCCAGTTCTTCTCGACAACACCCACCTTAGAAACTCCTCTGTTCCTTTCTCTGGACTCCTTGGCAACCTTTGAACTTGGACCTCCTTTTGTCTACCCTATGATGCGACGCAGCGCTCGTAATTAAGCTGGTTTCCTGCGCTTAGCTTTCAAGAGGTACTCGGAAATTTGGAGTTACGATTAAGATTATATCAGTAGCAATCATGGAAAGTGTTCAACTTCCTAAACTTCAAAGCTGACATCTCTCTGTCTCTGTCTCTGTCTCTCTCTCCTGATGATCTATCAAACTCTATTCTCTATTCTATCCCTAATTTCTTCCTAAATCTTGACGAAAGATGTTAATCACCAGAGGTCTCATCTTTTGTCTTATCTCACAACCTGTACCCCTTTCAAATTCATATTAGTGACGTTCATTCTTTATATTATATACAGGGTGGGCCAGTAGGAATGCACCAACTTTGACGCCTTATAACTTGAATAATTTTTATGTGAGCGTCTTGTCCAATATATCAAATTGAAGATAATTATCCATTTTATCATTCTGCCAAATATCTACGAGATACTATTACGACGTTTTGAGATAATCATATTAATATTCGATGTGCCATTTTGCAGCCATAAAACTGCAAGAAAAAACAAAAGTCTGAAACTGAAGATGTCAATTCTAAACAATCACTTAGTACTAACAATTAATATCTTGAGTGAATTTATCATCAGTCAAACAGATACTCAATATGTCCACCACGTGCTTTAATGACTGCATCAACACGAGACGACCACTGATCGATGGCTGAGTCCACCAGTGCTTGGGTTATCTCAGCCCAGCAGCAAAGAATCACGTCTTTCAAGTGTTCAACGTCACGTATCGGTTCACGATAGACCAGTTGCTGAAGACAACCCCAGATCGAATAGTCAACCGGGTTTAAATCCGGACTGTTCGGTGGCCAGTTCTCCGGTTCAATTAACTCTGGCACGTTAGTGTTCAGATAGGCAACCGTATGACGTGAACGATGCGCCGGCGCTCCATCTTGCTGAAAGATGTACCCATCAACTCCAGACAGTTGGCGAATATCACGCAGCAGTCCTCTTGCGAGTACTTCATCGCAGTAATAAACACTGTTCACCTTAGCCTTTGGAGTAACAAAGAATGGCGCCGTCTTTCCAAGCTTTGAAACAGCCAACGACACGATCACACTTTGCGAGAAGTTCTTCCTGCCCTTCAGAAGCCGAGAAGGCGCAACCTCACGCTTAAAGCTAACGTTTGCATACACACTGTCGTTCTGTTTAATCAATCGATGTAGACCATGTTTATTCCATTTTCTAGAAGGGAATTCTATCATCATCTGATGTGCAGTGTATCCTTTTTCTGCTCTTAAAATTCGGAATAAAATTCTATCCTCTTCCGTGAGCGGCGCCATGATGTTCAATATTTACATTCAAAATTGAGAGGTGTGCGCCGCACCGAAATTTTATAACAACGGTGCCGTATATCAGTGCAAGATTTGACACAGTAGTAGAGTGGATGATTACTTT